>CAJDSM010070004.1:0-15833 GCA_903981925.1 Ostrea lurida
AAGAGTGAGTTTCCTCAGAAGAATGTTTGAAAGCATTGAAGAAGAACCGGTAGTTGTCTTGTCAGAAGAATGTTTGAAAGAGTGAGAAGAAAACGTGAGTTTCTGTGTCAGAAAATGTTTGAAAGCATAAAAAAAAAAAAGGGAAAAAAAAAAGAAATGAAAACGAAGGATTTCCGTGTCAGAAGAATTTATGAAAGCAGTGTGATGTACGACTATATGTATTACCCAATGTTTTTCTGAAAAGCTGCAATGGTGGAATTGAATAAGACTATTCTCTAAAGGTTTGAAAGAACTTGCATAACTAACATTACACTTTGAATTATAACTATTTTTGCAAGTTAAGATTAGCCTCATGTTTTCATATGTAGATTGATGATTGTGATTTTTCTTTTCCTGATGGATAACGGATAGATAAAATTGATAGTACTTATACTAGTATTGTCATAATAAGACATTTTTAGATGTCAAAAGCTCTAGTAATATCTAAAACAAAATTTTATCACAAAACTTCAGTAGAACATGATTTAATGATCACAGAAACTTGATTAAAACATGATTTATTGATTTGTTAAAAGGTTGACGAAATTCTGGACACCTGGATTATTTGGAGAACAAGAAGACAAGTAACCAGTAATTAATTGGTGGCCCAGAGAAAGCGCCTTCCATTGCCTTGGAGCGGTGAACAACCCACCCCTTATTTCTTTGATGAACCCCACCAGTTAAGTTACCAGTACATCGTATGAAAACCTATAAAGCATAATTTAACTGTTGTTCACTTTAGGTTTATCTTAGCAAACATGATATCAGTAAAGAATCGCCCAGCTTCGAGTTTCCATGTCAAAACTTTTTATTAAATTTAGAGCAGTTTTTGTGCGCTTGGATTGTCAAAAGAATGTATTAGCAGAATTTTTTCTTTGTATGAGTATAGATATAATAAAGCATTGCAATTACCATTTTTGACATTAGGGTTAATTTATTTTTAGTATATATTTTTTATTAATTTGAACACATTGGCACAGGGTAAACCTTGTGCTCCTCCCCTTCATTTTCCCTTTTCCCAGTACATATTTAGTACATGCATAGTTCATTGATCAATACGTAAGTCCTAAATTAGAATACAAAAACAAGAGTTGGCAATCACACCCCTGACACACCAGAGGTGATCATTGCCTAGGGGGAGTAAGCATTTCCCCGTTGACCTGTCACACCCGCCGTGAGCCCATAGCCTGGATTAGGTAAACGAACAATCCGTATCAAAATCATGTGTGAAAACGCTTAACAATGGCCATGACACACATCAGACAGTCTTTACTCCAATGCTAGTCATACTGGAAATAAATTGTTATAACACCTAGAATTTACTTAAATGCTGTCTTTAAACATTGACTGTTGAAACCCCTCAACACCATCTTGTATGTAAGTAGCGTGCCCTCGATTCAAAAAACTATCATACGCAGAACAAGCGCCTTGCATAATTGTATACGTTAGATACATACACACCACATGCATTAGGATGAATATTGCAAAATGAATTATGGAAGTTGATCGATTGGAAGCTGAAATCATCCCGTTTGTCATAAGTTGAGTTGTAGTTTTGCCGTGTATGTCTATGTTCAATAAAATATCCGATACGAAGCCAGACATGGAAGCTCTGTGAGTCCTTTACTTCTACTCGCTGGATTATATTGAATCGATATATGAATGAAATAAAATCATTATTTAATAGAGCGGGGAGATTTCAAACTGTGTACGTTACGTGTATTAGGGGAATCACCGAAATTACTCGCGTATTACGTACGTCATCACTTTTGACATGACAAGGTTCCTACCAGACTTGTCATAACTTGTAGAAGCGCCTTCTACACTAATAACAAACTGTGTAGTTTTTACAAATACTAGCTGATTGTTGTATAAAATTTGCCTTTTGAACATATATATAGGATTTCTATTTTCATTTACACCATTTGAACATTTTTATCATTAACGGAAGTCAAAACTACGTTACGTAGAATGATAGTGGAAACCCTAGATATTTTACACTCATGAAAATCTCAACAAAACAACAAAAAAAACCCGGTAATGTCTACGTGTAATATGCATACGTACACGTTTGAAATCTCAACCTCTCTATTGATAGATAAAACTCTCATATTATCGAAGTAAAGACCACGCTAGAATTTCTTTTTTTTCTTTTTATATAAAGGCATTTGAAGCAAGTTCTGCCTCATAAAGATATAAAAACAGTCAAGCTAACAAAGAGCACAATCGTGCCATGAATTCCAACAGACTGTTGGAAGATCCGATTGCCAAAAAACTACAAAGTATATGTCAATGAGAACTCCACATTGCTTTAATATCAAACTTCAGAGTACTTGTGTGTAGAATCAGAGTGGATTCGATAATTATAGAGTAAGACATTCCATATGTTTATTTGCATATACAATCAGAATAGCCCTTTGTACCCTTTGTTTTTTTTCAAAATTCTAGAATTAAGGGAAGGGCGTCCTTGAATGATTCATAAAAAAGATACAATATTCCAAAACAGGTGTACAACAAACCCCTCTCTGATCCAAGCAAAAAACTCTTACGTATATAAATGTAAACCATTAGAAAAGATGAAATTTTTTTGGAAAATTCCATAAAACTAGGAGAGAGGCAAGCCACAATTTTTAACACAATATTACCAATCTTCTCACGAGAAAGCACACATTAAATATTTAAATCATACCTCTTACAATTTGAAAAATATTGCTATAATAAATTTATTGAACAATTTAAATCACAAAATCTGTGAAAAGTGTTGCTCCTGGGACCCCCCCCCCCCCACTAGAGAACGGACTTGTAATAGAGAAATGCACATGTGAATAAAATAACATCGATTACAAATATATAATATGCCAAAAAACGTTAGAAAAGTATATGAAAATCCAATACAGAAATCCATTTTGTTGTTTGTTACGAATGAAAAGGCTTATCATAGAAATACAAAGGACATTTGATAGAACATTAACTTACCATTCAATTTATAGATTGTGTAATGTTTAATGTTCACTTGAGCTCATATGTGACATCACCCACTGCAAGAAAGGCCTGCAAAACTTATGCCTAGCTAGCAATTATGACCTTTTCTTATTATGCCACAGATATGTGCAGGGACCTCGTGTTGCGTCTCATCAAAGGCACCACCTCATTATCACCAATTGATAACTCAAGGTGTATGAGGACCTATTCTTACTCGGATACACACAGATTCAAAATTTTTATTAAAAAGTAGGAAGACTCCAAATGAGGAAGCCAAAAATTAGTTACCACTGGAAATGGTTTGTCATATGAAATAAATAATGTGAAACATGAAAGTCCACTATCGCCGATCTCTTACATTCGAACCTCATGGTAAATGTAAACGTTTTTAAAAGGTATGTCGAAATCGAAGGTTAATCAGAAAGACAAAGCGTTATTATAACTATACAAAAGAAAATATGAAAATGAAAAGCCCCAACGCTTATCATTTTAAAGATTTAACATTTTCCAGAAGACAGGGTAAAAACTAGTGTACCTGTATCCTTACTAAAAACTTTGTACCTAGAAAACAATACACAATAAATATGTGATTCTAAACTAGTTTTGGTGTAAAAGGTATGATTAGATTTACAAACTTTTTTATGAAATTTCGAAAATCTAGGTTAGTGGTATTAGCCATTAGAGATGAATCCAACCTCTGACCCAGGAGCCACCCAGCCAAATGGCGTACTTCCGCTTCCGGTCAAGATGCGTATTTGCGCTCCGGTCAATATGCGCACTGCCGTCAAATGCGCACTTCCGGTCAAGATGGCGCTGCATCCTCTCAAGATGCTAGTATTGTCGCTTCCGTGATATATGTAGTACCATTCACCTTTACCAGACTTGCCTGCTGCCGAAAGCAGGTGGGTTACAACTTTTTAAACAGAAGAATGATCGAACTAGCAAATAGCAGCACAAAGCTATTCTCATACCGACAGGATCCAGCGTTCAAGCCCGATCATCGAATACGAGGGGACTCGATTTAGTTTACGATTGTTTCACCACCGCGCCAGGGACCAACTCACAGTTTACGTCTTTACACCGCGCCAGAGACCAAGATTTAAAGACCATACACCGAGGAGTTTACGTGTTTACTACCGCCCCAGGGACCCTGATAAGGCGCGTGCGGACCAAACCCTTCTCGTTTTGTTTTGGTTTTTTTGTTTGTTTGTTTGTTGTTGTTTTTTTACTCACTACTTCGGTGATCATGCCCATACAGCTGAGCACTTTCTATTTTTAACATACTCAATGACACATTGACAAAATTTAAGACCATATCGGGTTCATAATAAGAGAATGAAATGTTTAAACTTAACCCGCATTCATAACATATGGTACTAATCCCCCGACCATTATAGGAAAACCTGCTTACGGACCATATGAAGGGCTACTTAGGACTTTCATTCTACAAATGTATTCAAACATCGTGGAACATACCATCTAGAGTCCTTTTATCTTTATGAATCACTTTATTTTTTGCAACTCTCTTATATACCCAGTTTACACTTAGCCTTAAGG
The DNA here is from genome assembly GCA_903981925.1 of Ostrea lurida. Classification (NCBI taxonomy): domain Eukaryota; kingdom Metazoa; phylum Mollusca; class Bivalvia; order Ostreida; family Ostreidae; genus Ostrea; species Ostrea lurida. Next base: position 4,579 of record CAJDSM010070004.1, read on the forward strand.
CATATGTAACACCTTACATTAGTTCCATCTAAATCTTACAACAACCTCAAACATGTTACTAATGTGACAAGTTATGATACTACACATAGCTGTAAGACTGAAAGTTGTATAACCGTTTTTGTCGTAAGAATCGCATGAATTGTTTAAGCATAACCCGTATATCCTCTACACCACGCAATTTTTAAAATTCTATTGTTTTGCAATACTCCTATTATGTCTTTCCCAGGATTTTATTGGAATTTAGGCGTCTCATTCCCGATTTTGTTTTGGACATGCGCTGGGGTTTTCATATCAATGAGAATGGGTAAAGAGCATCGGCTGGCCCCCTTTTTCATCGATTCACATTCATTTCGGCTCTTTTTTAATTCTTGTTCAATGAACTCACCAGGTTCATCTTAGTTCAACTTTCTCACTTTTCCTTTCTGACTATACAACCAGTAACGAGGGGAGGTCCTTTCCCAATTGGCTTGGCTCTAAGTGTCTTCCAATCCTCGACCTGGGACTGTAGATTCTATTCAGTTCTTCTTTAAATAAGTGTACACTTTATAGTGTTGTTAAATATGAGAAGTCTCAAATTGACATCCTTTATATAGTATATAGAGAGGAGAGAGGAGAGGATGTTCCATGCAAAAGTATTCATTCCAGTTATTACAATCTGAGGGGGAAGGGGAGGAGAAAAAATTGAGCATCTGAATTTCCCATCACATTTTATTCCTCATAATACATTACTATCGTTTAGTCTCAAGCAGTGATCCCAACTCTTTACTGTATTTATGAAAAATGCGTATAGACTTTATCATCATCAATAATCCTTGTTTCTTGAAACTTCCCTCAATAGTCCAATGCAGTTTACTTTTACTCATGCATCCAAATCAACATTATTCTTTATATTTTTGTGAGAAATAAGCTTCTTCTTTAGTAGCATCTTTTTACTACGTCCTCTGAATTTCGTTTGATGCAAGTTCAGATTTTCCTCCATAAAGTTGGTAGCTATACTATTAAACTCGGGTTAGATTTTCCCTCCCTATTTCAGTTACTAAAAATCAAACCCCAACATCCTCATCTTTCCTCACCTATCTTAGACATTGTTCGTCATCATTTGTGTTTTCATCCATTGACAACGTGTTGACATGAACGCTGTAAATCATAAGACTGGCGTACAGGATCTTCATCATACGAAAATTCCTATATTTAGTTGTGATGAACTTGGATATAGTATTAATATCATTAGGGATTCCAGTGATTTGTTAACAAGCTATTATATGCATGCTATCTTATTTTAATTTAAATACATATCTTGATTATGTATAGTCGATAAATAGAGGATATTCAATGTTTGTTGTTGATAGAATATTTATTTCACGAGTGAGACAGTAATTTTTTTATATTTTCACCGAGTGCGCAGCAAGATGAAATATGAACAATCCTGCTCTCACGAGTGAAATAAATCTCTATCTAACAACAGAAAAATGAATTTTTACTATTTATTACATTTTTCTCTTTTTAGCTGTCCAGCCCTCGTAGCATATATATTATATACATAGACTTTGATGCAAGATTACATATATAGAAATTGCTCCATGGATTCGCGTAGGAAACATATCGACAAAGCAGAAATCCATTCGTTATCATGTTAATTCATTATCATTTAAATTTTTTCTGGGAAAAAACAAATCGATACCATGACATGCATGCATGTACTACAGTATGTTAAGCACAATATGACTGAGTCATGCGAATCTACCCACATCAAGAAAATATATCTGTAACCAGGAGAAAACTAAATAATTGTGGCTTTTGCTTGTATTAATGTGTTAAACTACATTAAATCTATAACTCACCATAACTATATGTAACATGCAACATTTGTCGTAATTCGGTAAACTCAATACAATTTGCGAATGTAAACAAATCACAAAATTCGATCGATGACTGACGTCATCACTGACGTACTTTTTGAATCGATTGGTGGATCTAACAAATCCTATAAAGATGAAAATTATATTATTTTGGTCATTTAACATATCCACTATTTTCGGTCATAATTAGTCCGAGAAACTCTGTTGACAATAGACTATACGGTAGTTATTGATAGATGAATTATTTGGTGACATAGGAATTATGAGTTACAGGGATGTTAATTACCTTAAAATCCCATTCCACACCTTGATTTAATTTTATTCAATTTTAATTCATATGATTAAAGAAGTATTAAAAACAGAAGTAGCTCAGAACAATTTTGTTTTTGTCTTTATACGAGGAAACTTAAATCTTACGGGGGGGGGATAACATGTTGAAAAAAATATTTAATATGCGATTATTATAACATAGTACTTATGATCTTCATATTTTGTGATGATGAATAAACTCCATGCTTAATTAAACGTGGCTATTGTTGAAATTGAGTGTTAGATGGCCACTGTTAAATTCTGTGTTTTTCCCTGCCAATTTCTAATTACTGTAAATTCATGCTCCTAATTATGAAATATTCCTCTAGATCGTATTCAAACCAATTATCGGATAGCTAAAAACAACACAATCTTCCAACAATACACCAATGACATATTGAGTAAGATGTACAAATTAAAAACAATGCTTCTAAGATTTTCAATGATTATATTGCCCAATCATTTGCAAGGCACTTGTATTTTGTCAATCAAGGGAAAGGACATTTCTGACACTTCATGGGTTAAGCAAGAATTTTCTTGCCTTGTCAGTCTTTATTCATACACAATTAAACGATGTAAAATAACAAAATTTTTCACATACGCTAATCGCTTTGTTTACTCCCGCGTGCGTCCCCCTTTTAATGTTTTAATATCGTGAAACATTCTTAATTTTCAGAACGATTTTTAGCCAATAAAAGTTGGTTCTAACTTGAATGTTTTTTCATGTCAGATAGTTTAGTTTTTAACTTTACACTAGATGTCCTACTTTTCCAGATATATAAAAAAGTTTTGAAAAAAATAACGTTTTATACACGCAAAATCCGAAAATTCACCAAATGTTTGTTATTACACACTTAATCAATTAGCATTAAAAACCACTATTTTTCAAATGAATTTGAACAATAAATCTTTTTTTCCGAACTGAAATAAAAATTATTATCTTTTTTGTAAAATAAGCTCTTCGGTCAGGTCCACTTTTTCTATATAATATATGAAAAAAATTATAATGGTTAATTACCACCACTCCACGTTATCGCCTAGAGGAAATACAGTACTCTTAATATGTAAACAAATATCGCTTAAGTCACGTGATGGACGCTATAGTTTGATATGATAAAAAACCATGAACATTTATTAAATGAACGTAAAATCAAGTAATACATTAGTATTGCGATAGATAGTAGCGCAAGTGACCGGAATTGTTAATTTCTCACTGTGAAAATAACACTTTGTAACATGTATTTTTCACACTGTTGAAAAAAACAATTTTACTCAACGGATAAATTTCAATAATTTCAACTCTAAAAATTAATAAAAATGCTCTACAGAGCTTGTTTTGTTTATATATGTTGCAACCGACTTTCAATAAAAATTTATATGACTGGACTTAACTTAGGCTAACTAACCAATTTACGCCAAATCTAACGTCTAAATCGCGTTCACAAAAGAGTGTATAGCTGGCGTAAACCTCGAGATTTTTAGTCCATACTTTGAGCAATGCCAGTCCTAACATATGATTTTGTTTTGAGACTATTTAAAACATTGAGGTGATCAATATTATCATGCATGTTTTAAGAAAAAAATATGAACAAATATGCAAACAAGAGTAACTAAAATACACTTCCAACTGTAAAATGTAATGATAAATAACCAACAATTCATACTTATTATAAGAGCAAAACATATTAGGAACATATTTGTGGGAATTTATTTTTTTTAAATACCAACCAAAGTTTGAAAATTTAAAAAAATTCATCACCACAAGAAATTGAAAAATCAATCATGTTCCTTATAAATGAGTAAACATTTCAACAATTAAAGAACGATTCCTGATTACATTTAATCGAGGATTCACCGATATTTAAAACAAGTACATTTATGATCACTCTAGTGAAAGAAAACGGCTGTTAATATTGATGATATGATGAAGATGCAACTCAGGACGAGGATATATGTAACTGTTTACAAGAGGTGCGCATCATCGCAACCTTAAAGTGTGATCTGCATATGAAGAATTGTTAACAAAGGAAAAAGAAAACGAACTATGAGTCTAAACAGTCAATATAATTCGATTTAGAATCCAAAAGATCGAGCAGCAGATTTTATCCTAGCACGCAGATGTATCCGAAACGCCCAAAGCTCTAGACGCTTATGAAAATGGCAGCATCAGTTCCATTTGAGCATTGGTATGAGATTTAAGCAACCAACCCAGAAGTCGAAGCGATTCCAAAGAGACATATCCAAACACCTATATATCATATAAGAGCGCAAGAAAACTAGATCAAACATTGTTATATAGTCAGCAAATAGAAGATACTTCCAAATTTACGCACCTTCCACAGATTGACCGACCAGGGTTAAAATATGTGCAAACAACCAATGCGGATTAAATCCTCCAATATGACCCGAGGCATTAAGCAAATTATCAACGGAAATCAACTGTCATTGAGCTGTACAGTATAAGAGAGTCTATATATTTATCTAAGCCATAACAAGCATATTTAATTAAGGGAGCATGTCTCAACCTATACCCGTATACCCCCGTGATTTTTCAACAACAACAACCAAACCCCCAAAATATATTCAATATTTTCAAACCATACCCATTCACATATCCGTAGAGTTTTTACCCATCAATTATATTTTCATACTAAAATTGTGACCTACTCTATATAGTTTTTCAAGCAAGAGCTTTAGCTATACTATATCGCGAAAATGTCACAAATATTTCATGATTATACAAATTCTAGAGATTGAATTCAATTGACGTAATTACATTGATAAGATATAACAGATGATAAAATGCATCATATATATCTTGACTTTGTCAGAAAAGCGACCCATCCACAGCACGCCTGTTACATACAAAGATATGGAACACCCCCCCCCCCCCCCCCCCGCGGTAGTAAGCATGGTTGGTCATTGCAACTAGAACATCACTAATATTTTTTAATTGACACTTCTTTTTTTCAAAATTAAAGATATAAAATTTACCACTAAAACTGCATGTCAACAGAGACAGTATAGCTAAAAGGTACTTGGAATAATTACTGTCGAATAAATACTATTGAATTGCATTGTTACACTCGAAACATACCCAAGATATAATATTTCATGTGCATGTATAAATTTATTTGAGTTTTTTTTATTTGTGGCTAACAATTTCATATGTAGATTTAACCCTGCAGGGTCCGTTAGAATAGTCCCCAGCATCTCCTCAGTCGTAGAGGCAATGAATGGGCAATCTATCGGATGAGACCGGAAAACCGATGCCCCATTCACAGCAGTGTACATACACCCCCCCCCCTATTTAAAGGCCCCGAGTGCCAGCATTGCCCTAAATAATGCACCACTTCACCTCATTGGTACGTCCCACATGAGTGAAATATTTTCGAGTTGACGTAGAACAATAAATAATCAATCAGTATATTGTAGACCAGCATTATTCTACTTGATATTCGAAGTACCTCTTGTTTGAAAGTATATCTAATACATTTTAAAAGCCATTGTACCCATTTTTGATACGATAGATTCTTTGATTAATCTTATAAGCTTCTTAATATGTTTTAAAAAAAGAATTTGTGGCATCATCTTCACATCTTACCATAATATCAATATCACCGGTACCAATTGTTACCTGCTCCAGATGCGTCAGTTTCGACAAATTAGTTCTCTTACAGTGATGTCACGCCGAAAGTGTTGGAAATGCCGAACACATGAAAGTAAAAACTTTAATAAAAGTGAACAATGTAGTGCAAGACATGGGAAGCCAAAAACTCGAAGGACAGAGCTATGCCTTGAGGGAGATAAAATTCTTCATTTTGATATAAATTCTAATTTTACCATTGCAACCCATCCCAAACTTTAGTTAAGAAATTAACAAAATTATAAAAAAATAAACATTTGTAATTTAACACTGTTGTCAATGTTAACTAAAGAGAAAATCAATACGAAAATTTTATGAAACATAACTGTTTCTGGAATAATGATAGTAACTTGATAATCATATAATACAAAATATTGACACTTAATGCATATATTTTCCTGATGAAAGTAAATATATACCAATATTTAATGAAGTATGTAACTCTATTTGATCATCTTTACTATTAGAAATTACTTCCCTTTGTTTCCTCCTCATCAATATAAAAATAAGATAAAAATTGGAAAATGTCCTGTAAAATGTTATTTTTTAGCCGCGGGCGGCTTTTACAGATTTTTCAATATTCTTTTATTAGCATAGCTTTTCCCAGACTGTTTGTTCTGAAAGTAGTGAAATACACATTGCCACTGTCCTCTTTTATAAGCAAGGAATTGTTACAATAATTATCATCTTCTAAAGTGGTTTGTCGATATTCGCATTTTTCTCTTCTTTCCTCGCTGATGAACCTGCCCTGTAAGCAGACCGTGTCTCTTCATTCATGTAAAACGGCTACATGACTATTTGTTTACATTAGCATTACTTGATTCTGACCTAACCGGCAACGAAACTGAGCCGTATACTCGGTAGTTCTTCAATCAAGTACCCGGCGCATATAGCAATAAAAATGTTGAATTTCTACCTATATAAACATTTTTTGGCACAGGAAAAGGCTAACAATTGTTACAAAATTATGTAATTTCATTAAGAACTGAATAATACATTTGTATGCAGAATAAGCCACATATCGATATCTACCATCTCCATGGATACAATCGTGACCGGCCTGCCCTACCAAAAATTTTCGGCTAACCGGCTTCGCCCGATGTGTGTGTGGCGCAATGCACAATCAAGTGTTCCCGCATTACCGGTCCACCGGGTGTCAGAATTCAAGATGTAAATTGAAAAACACGAATGGGAACTCACTCCCAACAGTGTTTAACTAAAGACCGAAATGCAGGACGGAATTGCTGTAACCGGGTCGCTCTTATCAATGACCTTAATGGCTACACTTTCCCAGTCCCAAGAAAGAAACAACCTTATCAACAGTGTTTCAAATCCAAGATCAAGTACTAAAAAAAATTTTGTTTGTTTCAAAGCGTTTTAAGAGTGAGTGAATTAGAATCAGCGATTGCCCTTTAAGATTATATATATGACCGGTATTGATCCTCAGGGCACAAAATCAAAAGTCAGGCTGTAATTTTCGACCAAAAACCATGCTTCCGCCTATCAGTAGTCTCAATACTTTGATTATATATTCAAAGTTTTCCAAATCAAATATGGAGTGTCTGCCATTTTTTTAAATTCTGCCAGACACCAAAATCGTATGGCAGACAACTTAAAAGAATTACAAGTATTTGGGAAAATGTTGTCAGACATTTTGACTGGCATAATAAGACAATTTGTCGGACAGAATTGTTTTAGGCAGACTTTTGCCCATGTCTGACAGGATTTGGGAAACTCTGTATATTGGCACTATCAACAAGTAAAATAAAAAAATATAAAAAATGTTACTTTTATTCAAGATCATGCTTTTCTAACTAAAGATGAAAATACAAAATAAAAAACCAAAAAAAAAAAAAAAAAACCCCAACAAAACAGGTGCTGCTTTATCCAAATATTAAATAGACCTGTGTCTGAGTTTAACCAGTGTTGAGGTTTCCTACAGTACAGCTCAAGTGGAAATTAATTTACGCCCTGTGACATATCTTTTAGAATGGGGATTTGAATGTTCACAGAACACAATGAGTTGTAAAGATGATTGTATAGAACTCAGATAACAAAAGTCCACCCCTAATGCTCACGGTGATTTCAAAAAGCCAGCCCACAGTGGAAAGTAAGGATTCAAAAATTCACCTGAGCTGTGCTGTCGTGCCAATGTGATCCCGGGTTCACTTGTATTTGGGAAGGTACAACTGTAAAATGCAGATTTCCTGAGTTTTTCAGAGATTATAAAAAAATACATAGGATAAGGAGTTTGACAGAAACAATATAAGTCAGTTTGGTTACAAGGAACACGCTTTTTTGCCCGCTTTTGGTTACCATGCTATATCGATATGTCCTCATGTGTTTTTGTAAGTTTCCTGTCCCACAGGCATTCCAAGTGTACCAAACGTGCCTTAATGTGATTCTATAAGTGTTTTGTCTGATTGAATGCCTTTCCAATGACGTCACAATCCTCACCATTATGTATATTCAAGTGTCTTTGTACTGCATCATTCTGGTTGGCTGCCTTCTGTGCCTTAGCTGGAGAACGTATCCTCTTGTGTTTCTGTAAGTTTCTTATCTCACTGAATGCCTTTCCACAGACAACCCATATATAAGGTTTATCACCAGTATGTTTCCTCATGTCTCTTTTTGCATTTGTTTTCCGAGACAATGTCTTCCCACAAATATCACATACGTAAGGTTTTTCTCCACTATGTATCATTATGTGTATTTTAATGTCAATGAAGAGCTAAATGCCTCTGAATAGACTTCACAATTATAGAGTTTTTCATCAGCCTCTGTGTATCCTCATGTGTCTTTGTAATGATCCCGTTTCAATGAATGCCATCCCACAAACTTCACATTCATAAGGTTTCTCACCAGTATGTATCATCATGTGATTCTTTAAGTGTTCTGTCCGAATGAATGACTTCCCACAAACATCACATTTGTTAATGTCTCTCCACCAGTATGTATCACATGTGTCTCTTTAAATCCCTCGGCCAATTAAATGCCTCGAACATACATCAATTTATAAGGTTTTTCACCAGTATGTATCACCATGTCTTTAAATCCCTCGGCCAATTAAATGCCTTCGTACAAAACATCACATTTATAAGGTTTATCAGCGGTGTGTATCCCAATGTGTTTTTGTAAAGTTCCAGTCTCCCTGAATACTTTCCCGCAAACATCACATTCAAAAGGTTTATCTCCACTGTGTATTCTCATATGCCTGGTTAAGCTTCCTGTCTGATTGAATGCCTTCCCACATACATCACATTGATAAGGTTTATCACCACTATGTATCATTATGTGTTTCTCTAAGCTCCCTATCAAACTGAATGCTTTCCCACAGACATCACATGCATAATGTTTATCACCAGTATGTGTCCTCTTGTGTCTGTGTAAATCCCTTGTCCATTTAAATGTCATTCCACAAACACCGCATTTACATCTATAAGGGTTTTCACCAATGTGCGTCCTCTGTATGTGTCTTTGACAATTCCGTATTTTACTGAATGCTTCCTTACAAACATCACATTCATAAGGTCTCTCACCAGTATGTATCCCCATGTGTCTTTGTAAAGAACGCACCGTACTAAAAGTATTCTTACAAACATCACATTCATAAGGATTTTCATCAATGTGTGTCCTCCTATGTTTGGTTAAACCCCTTGCCGATTTAAATGCCTTCCCACAAACATCACAGTTTTTAGGTTCATCATCAGTATGTGCCTTTATGTGCTTCTGGCAACTTCCTTTAATACTAAATGTCTTCCCACAAATATCACAGCTTATAAGGTTTATCACCAGTATGTGTCCTCAATGTATGTGTAACGTTCTGTCCGTTACAATGTTTTCCCACAAACACACATTATAAGGTCTCTCACCAGTATGTATCCTCATGTGTCTCCGAAAGTTGGTTGCTGAAAGCGAATGCTATCCCACACACATCACACTTATAAGGTTATCACCAGTATGTGTCCTCATGTGTATGTTTAACGTTCTGTCCGTTTAAATGCTTTCCCACAAACATCACATTTATATGGTTTCACCAGACTATGTATCATCCGTGTGTCATCTGTCTAGTTTCCTTCCTGATTGAATGTCTTCCCACAGACATCATATTTATAAGGTTTCTTGAAGTTATTTGCCCCTTTGAACACCTTCCTATAATCATCACATTGAAAACATTGTTTTTCACCTCCATATTTCTTTACACGTTTCTGTAAATCATTTTCCTGATGTTTAGCTTGAATTATTTCACAGACAGGTTCCTTAAGATCACTACATTCATTAATTTTTCTGTTTACACTAGCTTGTAAATGTGTAGAAGACATATCAAACCCAAGGCCTAGTGTATTAGTTTAATGAAAGTCTTTTTTATTTGAATGTTCTAGCAATCTAGTGTTCTCAACCATATTATCTTGTACAGTGTTGTACTTGGTTCTCGTCAACATATGTTGTTACTTGATCTTCTGCATATTGATTTCTATTAAAGAGGACGTGTCTACTGGTATTAATGGGATTTCTGTAAAACAAGAATACATATATTACATATAAATTGGCGAAGTTAACAATGTGTTAAACGTAATCATAGTAAAAAAAAAAACCCTCATATATTGGTACCGTATATGATTTATATATAAAGTCGACTGTAGGGCAACACTGGTCTCCGGCAGGATCGGGTGCCATGAAGGAATAAGCATCCTCTGCCGACCGGTCACACCACACCCGCCGTGAGACCTTAATCGAAATAAAATAAACGGGAATACCCGTCGTCAAACCTAGCACAAAAATGACAGTCTTACAAGATATTTGAACGGAATCAGTCAAGATATGAATTAGTGATAATTTGTAAACGCAAACAAGGTCATTATAGCGACAGTACAATTTGCAAAATATGACTTTAAAGGAGATTCGTTATAGCCCTACAACATCAATTTGGTTCAGGATCTTGCGCTCACATAAAAAAGTCCTCATTGCATAGCGATGCTCTTTGTAATCCGCAATCAACAGGAACGACTATACGTAATCACAAGCATGACAAACTAGTGGTATACTATATAGAAAAGTGAAATTAAGTTGACAATTGTAAAATTGCTGCATATTGTAAAATTTCATTCTTCAGTTAATTCTAATAAGTAAAACAACAGGCCCATAGGCCACATCGCTCACCTGAGCACTTTTCTTTATAGAGAAAAGCTGAAGCTTGTGATTTACAATGTGTCACTATTCCAAGGTATGGATTAAATGTAACCTGTCCAGGGTTGGGCGGTAAATTCCACCCCCGGTATTTACCACTGGCATTTACCGGTATTTACCGGACTGGCAAATAAGCCTCAAGTGGCAAATACCGGCAAATACTGGTCAATTGAACTTTTTAAGTAAATTTAAAGCTTCAACAATTCAGAATGTGAAATTGGGCCAAATCTTAAATAATTCTTTATCATTTTATT
>CAJDSM010070016.1:0-13831 GCA_903981925.1 Ostrea lurida
AGGTCAAAGCATGAGATTTTTTCTAATTACGTGGAAGCTTTTAAATAAGCATACAAGATCAAAACCCAAAACTCTTCTTAAATGCAATTAATTTTACCTGACATAATTTGATTAATTATTTACCTGACATTGCGACTGCGAGCACTGGATGAAAGGCAGTACCACTCTCATCACATTCTGTTCATACAGGCACTTCCTTAGCAACCGTCGCTCGGCACTGATCTCCTTCTGTTTGAGTCCTTGACGACGCTCCTCCTCTGACACAGAAGACAAACCTATTGCACTTGTCGGTCTGCTTTTCAAGGGTGAACCAGGGCGAGGCTGAAATCCTTGCGTGGGGGTGTCTGATTTTGAGTTAGCAGCTGAAGACTTTTTATTTGATTTGGCAGAAGTTGGAAACAAATCTGAAAAACTTTTACATGAACACAGGGACATCACAAGCACAAGCTCCAGGAGAATAACAATGAGGTCCACTTCTCTCTCTTCAAAAACAGCATACAGATCAGCAAATCCTATTCTATCCAGAACTTTGAGACCGCTAGCAGACTTGGCTTCATGCTCTGAACACAGATTCTTGCCTTCCCTGGCCTGCAGGGCTAAATCTAAAATGTTTCGGAGTTTCCTGGAGAAAATGGACAACAACTCAAACATGCAGTCTCCAAACGAATCCCACACCATCTGTACCAGGGCTCTGTTGATCTTCCCATATTTCTTCCTATTTCATAATTTGGAAAGGTAAACATCTTAATTGCCATATTCTATCAAAAATTTGGAGTGTGTTATATATGAAGAACAAAAACAAACAGTGCCTCACCTTTGAACTTCGCAGTCTGTGAAGCTGGACAGGTCAAGCGAGTTCAAGTCCTGCTTATTTCTGTGGGCTGCCCATAGACAGACATTCAAGATGGCCGAGGAACAACTGACCAGCACCTGGACATCACATCCTGGTCTGTAGCAACACTTCTTTACTTTCTGCAAGCTGTTCCTCTCCATCTTAGCTAAAACATATTTTTTCACAAATGCTTAGATAGGAATCAAAGTGATATCAATCTTATTAGATATTTCAATTCTCCAAAACTTAATTAGAGTAAACAGTAGATTTTCCTTCAGACAATTTAGCAAAATCTTTAAGAATGCCAGGCTTGGTTTTCACCACAATATCTCAAGCTTAAGTTTGACTTTTCTTTTATTTGAGCAGTCAAAATTTGAGTAAAATCTCAGACTTGAGTCAAATTTTTTTCATCTTAGGTTACTTTTGATAAATCCTGGCCAGATCCTTAAATCTCGTTTGGGATCATGAATTGTTCCCAAGTTCCAACATTTTTGTAATTCATTAACTTGAAATGAAATCAATGTACTAAAATTACGAAAAATACAAATTTTAACATCAGATTCCAAATACTTTTCAAACTTTTTAAAAAAAAAAAAAGATTTGTACACCAAACATTATTTACCTTCTTTACAGAAGAGTTTTGCTAACATTTCCACATAACTGTCCAGCCCCCTCCATAACCTGCCCTCTCTCTCCTGCCTGACCCCCACCTGCACTCTGTCCGTGTCGTGACCCGGCAGCAGACTACGGGACAGGTGGGTCATCACTTCCTTACACAGCCCCAGCCGCCGAGTCATGGTCACATGGTTCATCAACACCAACGCCCTCTGTCTCACAAATCTGTTTCAAAGGGGAAGTAACTTTAGGACATGGAATAAATGCAAAAATGGTTGGAATTGCAGTGCATTGAACAGAAATGTGTGTGCTGTATTGATGGGTAAAATTATCATAGATAATGCAATTAGTGTGGTTTCAAAATATAGTTTCTTGAAAAAGTGGGTATTGGTGTATACTTACATGCACAAGTATTACTTACAAATGTTTAGAACCAATGAAAAATTAACCAGTGCAAAGGCATAATAGTGTGAATATGTATACAAAAATACATTGTGACTTACAACAAACTTTTAAATACCATGAATGAATTTAATTTCAATATGAATTCAAACATAACTTTGGAATAATTGACTACCTACAGGTGAGTATTTAATAAAGGTAAGTTACAGGTAATTTGTGTTTTGTACATCATAATTGTCTGTTTCATGCTATACACAAGGAAATTCGGGACAAATATGAAAAGGTGTGTACATTGGGATATGAATACTTTTACAGGGTGATAATACATGTTCTATTACTTTTCTGTTTCCATTATAAGGAGCATTCATATAAAACTGATAGAACTGTGTGAGCCCATGGCATACTGAATCGCATGTCTACAGAAGATAATTATATACAGTGGATATTTCTTAAATAGTGAGCATTTATTTTTCTGACGTATATCATACTTCATTTTTTATTTAAAATTACAGTGCCTCCATATGGCTAATATTGAGTCATTTCTTTCTGTAACGTTTGATTTTTATGGTTTGAAAAAAAAGCATGTCTATTGAGTGTTTGAAAGAGTGAGCATGTTAATGGGTATTCCATTTAATTCATGCTTAAAACGTTATAACTCTACATTACAAATTTTAGTTTCACTAATCTTCCAAAAGGATTTGAATTTGGTGGGTATATCCATACCATGACATAAATAAAAATCGCCCTACTCTATGATAATTATTTTTCAGTATCACGTATACATTTACATTCATCTGACACAATATTTTCTTTATACACACATTGTATGAACATACTGCATAAATTAAAATAATTCAAAACCAAAAAAAAGTAAAATGTCAATGTGTGCAATAAAAGGNGGTACTGCATGAATTAAAATAATTCAAAACAAAAAAAAATTTAAAGTAAAATGTCAATGTGTGCAATAAAAGGCAAAAGTTTATATTTACTTTTCTAAAAACTGCAAGATAAAATCTTAAAAGTTTGAAAATCAATAAGTCTGCATACCTAAACTGATTCGATTCTGTAATGTATATAGAAATCAATCATCCTGATTCATGTATGAATACAATATATGCAAATTAGCACATTTACATGCAAAAAAAATTACATAAGCAAAATTTTACATTTCTTGAGAGATGATTCCCCTTAAAACAAAACAGGCGAGTAACATCTGAAATTATCTTTTTTTTTCTCATGGAAATTCATCTTGAGCAGATAACAATAAATGTTGCATCATATCATAGTTTGGTCAGACATGTTATTCATACATGTAATGTTACAAAGCAATGGAAATAAGTACATGTATGATCTAGAGTTTTATCCATAATTCTAATTTTTACTGGCACAAATTTTGCATTCTGATTTACATGACTATAATTTGAAAGTTTTGGAATCCATCTACAAACATTATGATATTAATATTTTCATGATCCACATGAGTATCAAAGATTTGATAATGATCCGTTGCTAAGTTTAATAAAATTGTATTCTAATTTTGCAAATTAAAGAAATTAAGCGAGCTAATTCAAATTCTAATACAATTTCAAATTTCCAGTTGTATGAAGAGGACTTTAGATCCATACACTTCCTTCCAATTGAAACTGTAACAAGTGTTTGAGATAATATATATCCACTATACCAGGGGTGGAAATTTAGGTAAATGTCTATGAAGCCAAAACGGGCTCCTTAGCCCCATCAAAATCTTTAGGAGCCCGGATTGAAAGCATGGCCCGCTCTGTAATCAATTTGTGACAATTTTGCCTATTCTTCTTTCATCTATTTTTGTTATCATTCAATTTCTATTTACCCTTTCACTTTCTTGCCTCTTCACTATGAACCCTTCTTCCGCCATAAATTTGCTATCCGATTCATCTCTCCGTTTCCAAAATCACCATTGCAATAAGTATTTTTTCTTTTTTGCGCTAAAACTTTTAATTGGTTTTTGCCTTCCTCCATAGCCACTGAATGTGTTGTGGATTCCAGGTTTAAAATAGATCTTCCAAATACCCCCGTTACTTGTCGTTTAAAAAAAACGACTAAATGCAGCCGGTCTTTCAAATGAGACCCTCCACAAAACTTTGAGGCCCCCATTGTCACAGAAGGTGTGCACGATAAATATCCCTCCCTGCTTCAAAAGGCCGTGCGGCGCCGAAGCAAAGGCCTAAATTGCAGCTTTTCACCGGAGATGGTGATTTTCTCCATATGAGTCGAAGAATTCTCGAGTTGCGGACGTAAAACTATGTACAATCAATCAATCTTGTAGCCATCGCAGCAACCGCCGAACTAGGGGTCGCCATATTGATGATGAAGCTTTTATTGACTAAGAACAATAATGACTTCAAATTCAAAATCGCCACAACGGGCCTAATTCGTGACATAAACACATTCGCCCGATCATTGAATTTGGTCGCCTTCGGTCGCGGAACGCAACCAGTAATTTCCACCCCTGTATACGATGTTTTACCTGCACTTTGAATGCTGGACACAGGCGAGGGCGATAGGGAGAATTTCATCATCATTAATTACAGTGGTCCTCCCCTTGTCTGTGTCAGAGAGAATACACAGCAGTGATAAGGCCTCAATCTGCTGGTCACTGTAAAAGAGATTATAAATCAGTAACAAGACCATCCAATCTACTGGTCACCACAAAACAATCTGCTGGTCACTGTAAAACAATCTGCTGGTCACTGTAAAAGAGATTATAAATCAGTAACAAGACCATCCAATCTACTGGTCACCACAAAACAATCTGCTGGTCACTGTAAAACAATCTGCTGGTCACTGTAAAAGAGATTATAAATCAGTAACAAGACCATCCAATCTACTGGTCACCACAAAACAATCTGCTGGTCACTGTAAAACAATCTGCTGGTCACTGTAAAAGATATTACTAAACAGTAACAAGACCGCCCAATCTGCTGGTCACTATAAAACAATCTACTGGTCACTGTAAAACCATTGTTGTAAAGTATTTATCATGTAAAAATATCTTTCAGTACAAATATATTTTCTTTATTCCTTCCTTGGTATTCTCATCAGCCCCATTCCCACCCCTCCCCTGTGCATGCTGTTTAGCTTTAATTTGGCTAGGAAGCAGTAAATGTAGTAAGGCTGAAACCCAAATGTGATTCGGTTATCCCATTAGTCATTCATTCAGTCAATATTACATAAAGCAAATTCAATTCAAATCTATGTAAGATACTGCTAGGAAACTGTTACCAAGGTCCATCTTTCAGCATGCTGACCGCTACAGTGGTCACTCCCTGGTCAACACTGCCGGACATCGTAGAGTCCTCATTTTTCACAACCACTCCCAAAATTTTGGTGTATATCTCCTGTTATAGAAAAATTCAAAATATCTGTACACACAATCCTACTGTAAGACACATTATGCATTCAAAATTATCGTAATTTTACAATTATTGTAATGCACAAAATTCAATCATGGTTACTCTTTGGTAATGTAATGGTCTTATTTGAAATCAATTTCATTTTCATAGAGTGGAAGTAGACTTATTTGATTATGAAAAATCCATCCCATTTAGACTAAATCTCAACTAAATGATGTTACTATTAATAACCGAGGTAAGTCTTTGTAACTACAGCATATTCAGAATTTGTAAAACTGCTTGTACCAGTTGCACAAAGTTTGAACTGAATGACACTACCCTATTTACAATTTAAACTGCAATTTTTTTCCTGCTTTCAAAATAGCTCACCATAATTGTTCAATGATATCTTTAAAAAGAGAGAGAGCTAAAACATGCTACATCTAAATATACCTTTAATTTAGAGCTGGAATTCCTCATTCCAGATAAAATTGGTAGGACCCGATTCTCAATAATTCCTAGGAAGTCCTGTTCCTTCCCAAGAAAATGGAAGAAACAGCCAATCCTGTACTTGTGTTCCAGGGCAATATCCTCCATAGACAGGGCGGTCAGAAGTAAGGGCACAAAATCACTCAGAACTGGTTCATACCAGTCATCCTTCAGGCTCTCGTGACCCACCACCTGCAAGTCACAGAATATATTTCAATATGAAGCATACAGTACAGCATAAAGTACATCTCAGGTGGATTATTTAATATACCTACTTTGTCACTTTCTGTTCAAATTGGTGACCTTTCCCATATGAACCGTCATGGGGAAACTGCTTGCTGATTTAACAATGACAGGGATGGAAAAAGTAGGTTCATACAGTTCCTTTCTATCAATTGCATCAAAACTGGAATCTGCTTATTAATATCTTTAATTAAAACCCCGAATAAACTATTGTTTACTTGTGCAAAAATTTATTTCAGAGCTTCATCAGCTGCAGTCGTATAATTTATGAGGCAAAATTATGACCTTATCATAATACTTCCATGTGATTTCCTATACCTTGTCATAATATTATTCTGGAAATTGGAAATTTTAGGCTACTATCCAGCGGCACGTCTTATCTATTAGTATGAACTATGTTTATAGGAAGTGCTCCCCCCCCCCCCCCCCTTCCGGGAGTTGGGGGTTTGGGGTTGTCGCTACATGTAATTTCTGGGTTTGCTATGAATTACATATAATCCTTTTTCTTGCTTAGAAATAACATTGATGGAGAGATAAAGTATGGTAATAGTATAAAAAAAAAATGTTGATAGTTCGGGGAAGAAATTCTGCTCTTCAGGACTCAGGCAATAAAGTGGACTGACGGATTTAGCCGGGATGGGAACTTGGAGGTTTGTAAACTCCACCCTCTTTTTAACCAAAAATGATTTCTTTTTTGAAATGTTCCACTTGTGCTTGGATTTTGAACTTTCTTCCTATTATGGTTGTAATAAGGAACAAACTTGGAACCACAAGCCCATGCGGTCGGGGCACCTATTTAATTAACTTATTTTGAAGAATAATTAATTATTGTGTAAACAAAAATGCAGCATGGGTAAATGCAAAATATATAAAAAACAAACACTCGGATTATTCAGATCTGCTTTTTTTCGAAAAAATGATCTTGTAGCTTGTTTTTTATCAAAGGACTGGAGGGGCGTTTATCAGGGGTGGAAGAAAATTAATTGACGGTTAAAATTGTAATGCATAGACCTGTGGTACATGTTATTGATGGGCTGACATTTTTAAAATTGATATGTAAGAAGCAAAAATAGTAGCTTAAAGTTTGGTTATTTAAATGCTGATTGGATCACAAATGGTTTTCACAACTAATTTCTAAATTGTAATCCTTAAACCTACTATTTGAAAATGTTATGAAAGTGGTAACAACTTATAAAAATGTGTTGGAATATTACGGATCGGGATCGTAAATTACAACATTATTTAATTACAGTTTGTAGAATCCAAGGTAAACAACTTTTTTAAAAAGCTTCTGTTAGGAAGGCAAAAATAAATCTCTGACTTATCGGACAAAAATCAATATGTGGTTAATAGAAAGTTCACACAATGGGACTCACGTTTCCTGTCTGGACTGTCAATATATCATGTCAATAAGATTCGTTTGCTTGTTGAACTTAAGAACAAATGTTAAAAAACCGATGGCTCCAGGAAAAAAACCACCTTTTGCACAGGTGGGCACGCTGTTTGACATGCATGGCTCTAATGTTTGAATAAAAAGTGCTCCTGGACAACAACAAGAAATGCTACTTTATTTTGCAGAATGTTTCGCACTGAAAGTTAAGTCCTTTTTTAGTTAAGTGAATAAATTTTATTCAACCATTAATCAAATATCAGATGTTTGCGTGGGCAAAAAATACAAATTAAAATGTAGAGGTATTAAAGCCTAATTTTCTGTTGAAAACGAGGGGTTATTTTATATTGCGATTCTTTCTTTCCAACGAAAATAAATAATTCCTACTTTTTCTACAGAAATTAAGGATACGGTTAAGCCATCTTTAAGGCTTAATCTTGTGAAGGAAATTGAAGATTTTTGTTTATGTATTTTTGTTAGTTTACTTTTTTTGCCTGTTCTAATTATGAAAGACTATGACAAGTTTTATTTCAATAGTGTTTTAATTGCATTTTTTTAATAAGATTGGCTCTCGCTATCCAACATGACCCAACCCCCACGCCACGCAAGAGCCTGGCACCAGTAAGTTCTGTTGATCTCGGAGGGCGCGATCAACAAACATTTGGCGATCGTTGGAGAATATTGGGGGGTCCACCCCAAAGTACTGAAACACAAGACGTTGTGGAAAGGTAATTAAGTCTATTGTGGTAATTAAATTTTAACTTGGTAACGGGAGTGGGATATAAACACGTACATAATTATTCAAATCAGGAGTCAGTCCCTTAAAGACTATTACTATTTGAAATTTACTAATCTGGTACATTCTGAAATTATTTTCATCCGAATTAACTGCTTATTTATATATTACATACTGCTAATTTCAATAATTTTATGTACAAAAAAAGAATAAATAAACATTATTCTGTACCCTTGTATTTTCTTCTTTGTTTGAATGTTGTACTATGAAAGGGTTTTACTCTGTTGCTGATTATGGGTTGAATATAGTTCAATCTTGAAATATTATGCATTAAAAATTTGGTACCGCCATATGATTTATATATTGTTGTGTAAAAATATTAAAAAAGATTTCCATTCTGTTCCAGGTTATTCAAGAGGGGCAGCCCAAAATCAAATGAAAAGTCCCAAAATTAACATGAGCTGTGGACAATTTGAACACCCTTTGGTCTTTTAATTCCAGTCTTCATGGTTCTCTTTCGGGTTGTATTTGATAAGTATGTGTCGGTTGAATCTGCCTTGTTTTTTCTTTAATAATGGTTAAGTACATACTTTTCAGTTTAAAATGGATCTTCTTATTGTTTTTCTTTTTTCTTAAATGGCTTGTATGGACTTTTACAATGGTATGGGGGACTTGGAAACAATAGCTTACAAATGTACTTAATTTTCTTTTTATTTCGGCCTTCCTTTACCTAATATGTTCTTTTACAAGCTCAGGAAAACCATTAACATCTGTTTAACCCTTCTGGTTTTGCTTTGTAATGTTCAGTCGGGGTTAAATCTCCAAATGGCCAGATAGCTCAGGTTGGTAGAGCACCTGACTAGAGATTCAGTGCGCCCAGGGTTTCGAATTCCCGGTTCTGGGTTCCGTTGCATTTTCAAGATTTCCCTTCCTAGTTACAGCTGCAAAGGACAGGTCAAATTTATCCATGCTCCAATTTCTGATCAGAGGAGCTTAAGGATTTTATATGTACCAGTTCAAACTTTGTTATCTCAAAGTTTTGCAGTGGGGCTGGGAAATTAAAAAGCTTTTGAGGTGTTTCAAGGGTTCGAGATCGATTGCATGTACAATCGTATTTAGGTTAAAATTGCAAATTAAGATGATGACCATACATTTATTATGGTTATATAAAGTTAATGATTGTTCTCAACTGGTTTTTGATTTAAGTTTATTCATAGGTGTACAGCATAATGATTATTTCAAGATACTTGGAAGTTCAGGCTGTATTTAATTAGGGGCTACCTGGTTTTAAAATTAGTACCCACTGATCAGCATTTGGTTTTCAGGGATCCTTGACTATGACATATTGGAGAGCATCTATGCCAGGATTTTCCAGTAAATCTCCCTCCCCAGACGTTCCAGGCCAGGTCCATACCACGTGTGAGTGTCCACAAGAAGTCGACGGCCTGGCTCCAGGTAAAACATTGGTCGGATTCGGAAGGAGAGGGATATCAGCTCTGGAGGGGAATCCGAGGGAAGAGGAAGGTTTGAATATTATAAATTAAATCATGATATTATAAACATGAACATAAGCTACGTCCTTTGTTACAGTAGTGAATATTTTGTATATATATAATTAATTGGCGTCGCGTGGCTAGTGGTACTTAAAGGGGGAGAATAGTCGCATTCTTTTTATTTTCGCTATATTCGCAATTTATTGTCAACTATCGTGAAACAATAACCATCGCGAGTGTTGTTCAATGTAATTTGGGCATATATTGATTGTAGCTTTGAAATATTTACTATCGAAAAATTTAAAACCATCGCGAAAAGCTTAAAGATTAAAAACTGCGGAAACTTTAGGCCCCACGAAATTAAAGGGGCATGGAATACGTTTTTGAGCCTAAAAAATGTTTAGATTTTTAAATTTTTCATTTTAAAATGTTATACAATGCTCATTATTTGGTAATTCTAATGGTCAGCAAAAATTTGAACGTTTCATTTGTTTGGAGTTTCAAGTGAGATCCAGCACTTACCAATCCCTTGCAATGTAAACAACAGGCTTCGAGCCTTGTTACATTTACATAAAGATTGGCTTCCACAGAATATACCCATTGTTTTAAAACAAAAATTAGATTGTGAGAAACACTTAAGAAAACTATTTTAATTGTGTTCAGAATGAACTTGTAATTTGAAAAAATCTAGGGCTTAAATGGAACGTATACTTAGCATATCAATTATAGGCGTAAAAAACCATTGGATCGAGGGCTGTTTACATGAGCGAGAATTGTGAAAGCTGTATCTTCGACTTGCAACTCAAACCAAATGACGCTCAAATTTGCTGACTATTAGAAATAACCATAAAGTGAGGCATTGTAAAACATTAAAAATGGAAATCTAAAATGTTAAAACATTTTTAGCTTCAAACGTTGGGTCCATGCCTTTAAAAGCCCTTTACAGTTAATTAATTAGGTCGGATCAGGGGAACTTGGACTAGAGGTCGTGGGTTCTAGCCCTGGCCGCAGCAGGGCCGACATTTGTACTTGGAAAGGCACTTGATACAATCAATTGTGGCCTTCAATGTTAAATTTAACGTTAAATTAACGTTAGGCAAGAATTGGCTGTGATATTGTGACAGAATAATAAGTTCCCCATAATTATTTGTTCCAAGGGAACTTTGCGATATAACAAAAGTTCCATTTTGGAACTTTTTCATTATATAATATTTTTATCCCAATGCAAGGAAATTTCCTTCACAATGGATAAAATTATAACATAAGGGAAAGTTCCATAATGGGAAACATTTGTGATATGCCAAAAGATTCCAAAGGAAAAAAATTTACATAAGTAAAGTTCAAATGGAAACATTTGTTGATATGCCAAAAGTTTTTCAAGGAAAAAATATACTAAGGACAAAGTTCCAAATGCGAACAATTTGTTTGATATGCAAAATTTCTGAAAGGGAAAAATATATTTACATTAAATAAAGTTCTACACATGGAAATTGTGATATGCCAAAAAGTTCTCATAATATAGAAAAAAAAATAACCTAAAGTTAAAGTTCCAAGTGGATTTAATATTAGACCAAATGTTTTGATAATTTTACCATGAGCTTAAGATTGGAAAACCTTTTGTTAATGGTAGACAAACATGTTCTTTTTAATAAATTACATTTATTTCATCCAAGATAGCAAACCCATTTGGTAAACAAAAAACAACAAAAATAAGGGCAAAAATCATATTTCAAACATATGCATTGTATTATTCGATACATTGTTTCTAGACAAAAAGTTCCAGGAATATGGTTATGTGTAAAAGTTTCCAGGGAATATTTTGTTTTATAGTGTAAAAGTTTTTCCAGGAATATTGCTTATAGTATAAAGTTTCCAGGGAATATTTGTATATTTGTAAAAGTTCCGCGAATATTGGTTATAGTATAAAGTTTCCAGGAATATTTGTTTATGCATAAAAAAAATTCCAGGGGTATTTGTTATAGTGTATAAAGTTTGGAATATTTGTTGGCATTTGGAGTATAAAATTCCTGGAATATGTATTGTTTAAAAAAGTAACCATGCATTGCATTCAAATTACAAGTTATTCCCATTGGTGATTTATAAGAAGGATGTTTCAGGATTTATCGTTATTATGATAAAGTTCTTAGGAATAAAAAGTATGATATCCAAAACGTATTTCTTTGAAACGAAATGTCTAAGAAGAAAAAAAACTTTCCCCCCCGATGGGAAATTTAATAAAACAGGCATTTTTATTCTAATACATTCTTTGTCTGTATAATTATATCATGTATTCTGGTAAAACTTTTTTTCTCATTGTTACATTACACAACAGACCATTTGTCAGCCAAATGGCTAACATATAATGATGAAATAGTTAATAATTATATTTCTTACCTTGTTTAGAATATGATCCATCATTTAAATATGTAGAACAGTTTATTGTATTTCTTCAGCCTCCATTCTTTTTTTATATACTACATGTACAGGGTAATGGTCAAAACAGGTGAGGTGAGCAGTATTTAAAACTGCAATCAGGGTGAAAAAATCACATGGACAGGTTCCATTCTTTATATTAGGGAACAAAATATTATTGGAACCATATGGAAGTTTCATTACCAGAACCAAATTCTTATAAGGTTGGAAATAATATTATTACATTTTTTGTTTCCCAGAACTGTTTATTTTCTGATAGATTTGTTCCAGGGGGAACAAGTATTATGCGGAACAAATATATGTTTACGATTTGGGTCATTAATTTTATTTCAGTGAAATGTTAAGGGGATATTGTATGTGATTTTTGATTTCACAGATTGGCATATTATATAAATAATTTGTAGTTTTCACTTTTTTTCATTAACTATTTAACTTTTTTTTTTTTTGTGGCTTACTAAAGAACTGAGATTCTTGTTGTTGGCCTGGAAAAAAAAAAAGAGAGAGAAACAACAAAAATCCAGTTGTCATGGAAAATCAGAGATTTTTACAGTTTGTCATGTACTTTGGTCAGTTTGACAGGATGTTGACCCTTGGGTTGCTGTTGAAGATGTGCTTCGATGGGTCTGAGGTAAAACGGGCCAGATAGCAAATTTCCGTGTTGAGGCCTTTTCAGGGGTAACTAGAGGGGTGTCTCTGTCAAGAGGCCTCAAAGGGGACAGAAAGTTGGATAAGGTACCAAATCTTATTTATAGGGTCAAGACAGCTATACTTAAATGTTGAAATTGTAAAGAAATTGCATGTTATGATAATGTTTTTAAAAAAAGTTCCTGTTTGTGGCGGTTTTATGCTATAATGTTTTGATTTATGTTTATAGATCTGCCCAGTATTCTGGAATCAAAAAAGCTTAAAGATAGAAAGAAATGACTTTGGTGTTTGATAAGTAAGGCTTGTGGAAACGTGGTCCAATATGTGTAGTATTGTTTCTGGAGAGGGAAACCGTCGTGAAGGAAATTAACCCAGGGCATGTCAGTAACCACATGTCCATTGCTGGGGACCCGTGTCTAGAGACACTCATTAAGTTTAGTAACGTTAGTATGTAGTTAAGTACAAGATGTCAGTGGGTTACAGTAAAAAATGGTTATAGTGGAAACACTTACAATGAATTCACCATATACAAACAACAGTGAATTTCTATTTACACATGAAATTTATTATAGCATTTATTATCATGAACTTATTGACCATTGATCGAATAAAAGTAAAATTTTTACTTCTTACACTTCACTTATATTAGGCTATGCTTTAATTTGTCAGGTTTGTTTTTCAAGATGTGTATTGCTAAATTCTCTGTTGTAGAAAAGTTTGTAGGAAAATGTTTTCCTGGTAGAAATTTTTTTGTTCTTGGATTACGGGGTAATTCAATGTATTAAGTTGTTTGACAGGATAATAGAATTAATTAATTTATTCAAGAGGCTCATCCTCCAAACAAAAAACTATGTATCTTGTACTCGAATAGGCATGCTATTTAAAGTGCGCTACATCTTTTTCTCTAAATTCATGAGCACAAAGTATTACGGTATTATATGTAAAAAAATATTGACATGTTAATCGTGCTAAAAAAATTTATACAAGACAAAATCGTAGGACCAAATGAAATATTTTTGGTGCAGATCCTAAATATTTGTAGCAATGGGTTTTTAGATTAAATGTCCCACAAACACAGTGGCTTGTTGTATATAGATTGTATAACCCCGGTAAAACCCCGGGTAACATATAATTGTCACTCTAATGCCACTGATAATCCAAGGGCCAGCCCACAGGGGAAAG
>CAJDSM010070023.1:4657-19616 GCA_903981925.1 Ostrea lurida
ACTGTGCATAATTGTAGTGAAAAGTTAGAGAACTTGTGTGCATAATTCAAGTGAAAAGTTAGGGAACTTGTGCGTAATTCTAGTGAAAAGTTAGAAAACTTGTGCATAATTCTAGTGAAAAGTTAAAGAACTTGTGCATAATTCTAGTGAAAAGTTAAAGAACTTGTGCATAATTCTAGTGAAAAGTTAAAGAACTTGTGCATAATTCTAGTGAAAAGTTAAAGAACTTGTGCATAATTCTAGTGAAAAGTTAAAGAACTTGTGCATAATTCTAGTGAAAAGTTAAAGAACTTGTGCATAATTCTAGTGAAAAGTTAAAGAACTTGTGCATAATTCTAGTGAAAAGTTAGAGAACTTGTGCGTAATTCTAGTGAAAAATTAGAGAACTTGCGCATAATTCTAGTGAAAAGTTAGAGAACTTGCGCGTAATTCTAGGTTCTAGGTGAAAGTTAGATAACTTGTGCAGGTTAATCAGCATCAAACAACAAATCGTGTTTACAAGTGTACAACCTAGGCCTAATAGACCCTGCTCCATGACTTTTTTTGTATTTCGGGGCGCCATCAAGATATAACTAATTTTTTTTCTTGGCAGTATCTACTTTATATTCACAACCGTGAGAGCTACTAAAGTTTAGTCTACAGTTCACACCAAACACATTGCCCCCTCCCACAGAATCATCCTAATTTCTTTTCCCTTTCAGAGTTTATGAAGATGGGAAAAAAAACCCACACCACCATTGATGTGTGTCACGACCGTGCCCAAGCTCAGGGGAATGTGCAACATATTCTATTGGGTCCCTCATGGTATAATGATATTAAAAGATACCTATTACCTTGAAATTATAGTAATTATTTTTGTGCTCTCTATATCAGGAAATAGCCATTAAATTTTAGTACGGTTGGGTCACCACGGTTCATTATTTTACCATTTTATGAAAACAATAAGTTTGAATCGTAAATGTTTCTTAACGAACACCACCAGATACTCACTTGCACTGTATGCATGTTTTTCAAGCTCTCCGTTTTCTTGTGTACATTATTGTATATGGCTGCTTTCTTCACACCATTTACTAATTATTTTCTTTCCTGTGTGATAAACGTCGGTTTTATTGTACATGACAGAACTTTCTTCTTTTTCCTCTAGTTGTTAATTTTTATTAAATTATTAATTTCATGCATGTTTATTAATGTAAATAATTTAATTTCTCTGTTTATATTTGCTTAATATCATGCGATGCATCGCTCCCATTGTTTACCACATCCAATTTCCTCCACAAGCAAAAGGGTGAAAGATTGACTAAGCTTAGTGATCCAATCTCCAAGTAAATCCTAACATAGGAATACTACCCCTATTGAGAGATGGGAAAACCACAGGACCCCCTGGAGATAAACCAGTTTGGGATCAAGGTCCTAGGAGGAGTAGTAGACCCGCACCGTAACACACCCTCCGTTACTCTTTTCTTTAACCTGCAGTCAGCTTTATTCTCGACCAGATAGCTCCTATCATTAGTTCCAAAGTGTCGGCACTGACTATTTGTGGGTGCATAACACTTCCAATGATTCCGTTGGAAAATTCTGGAAAAAATAATTACCCTTTCAAACTCAATTCTATATTATAGATAGGTTCGCGTCATCAGCCTATAACTAAATTTTTGTCGGGTACGCCCACGTGACCTGTGGTCTACACAATGGTTCTATGAAAAAGTTTAGTGGCCAACCAAACAAGCTTCTCCACATCTTCCTAAAACAGACTGATACCTATTTTAGTGGTCTCAACCCCTAAAGCACTTTGGTCCTATTTTAGCTGGGCTATAAGACCCTCGTTGACACATTATCCGCGCCCCACCTACCCAAAACTATTCAATGAAGAAACAATGGATAAAACAGGGATTCACTAGGGATGCCCCGGGGCACACGCAACGTAAACGCGGATGCACTTCATAACCCTTTTCAAATAAGGATGCCAATCCCGTCACTCGCATCTGCACTCTACGCCCACCCCCCGCCCATCGACTCTACAGCTAAACCTTTGTGTAAAAAAATTAAAACGGGCCTAGCTAATTGGGCATCCCCAAAACTTTAGACAACATCCCTGATGTCGTACTAGTAAACTGCAATTCATTATAGCGACAGATAAATTCTTTCGCCCGAAAGCTGACTTTAAATAATAATTAATAACATATAAATCTACATTACCACATCCAAAAACATAAAAAATAAGTCTAGTGATTTTAATTTTGTTCCAGGGGTAAACAAAAGTACAGATCTATAATTTTAAATTTCTAGTGGTTAAACAAAAGTGTCCCTAGATATGGCGCATTTAAGACTCTTCGACTCTTGAACAATCCCTGTTAATAGCATCAACCCTGTATTTTTGCAGCCTACCCGGTGCTTGTATATTTAGGATATTGTCTGTATACACAATAAGCCGAAGGTTGAGAAGGCTATATTCTAATCATATTAACTCATCCCCCTTTCCCTATAGTCCTTCCTTGTCCATGTCATTTATGCAAGTATTAAACAGTTACAGACCCCACATCCCCATGTGGTCTTTTTGGTGCATTAACTTTTAAATCTTACATAAGAGAATGTTTGCACGTTTTCGAGCAAGCACCACCTAATAGTACCAAAGATCAAATGAATTGTCAAGAAATACCCGCAACAAAATTGCAAAAGAAATGCAATTTAAAATTGATTTACATTGAATAATAGTAAACAAGCAAAGTGAGTTTGATATAAGATTATATGTAAAATCCACCTTTGCAAATTGTTCAATATGAATGATTGAAATCATTAAAAACACTTTGATCCATCCAAAAAAGTACATGCTTGTTTGTCGGAAGATTTGAATGAACGATTCATTTTGGACGAGTTAGCCAAATGATTCGAAGAATTCGGAAGAATTGGTTGTTTATAATTGGAAGAATTAATGTTGTCTGTTTATAACAATAAAACAAGAGGCCTCAAGGGGCCTACATCGCCACCTGAGCAACAGCTGCTTTCATAAAAAGAGCAGTAGTTTGGGATTAGAATGTACCACGTGGACTAATCTAACCTATTGTGGGTGGAGGTATTATCTGAACAACCTTAAATTACTCCATAATTCAGACATCCATCTTCTGGTTCAATGAAAAAGATTCTTTTAAAGAATTTCTGCTAAATATCTGGTGCATGTAAACTAGTTGATCCTTTTGTGGCTCTTATCCTACATACGCGTCATACCGACAGCAGCAGGTGCAACTGATTTCTGAACAAACTTGGAAACTCACATCACATTAATATCAGTTCTTCAGGAAGAATTTTCATTTATAACATTTCCGAGAGTGCTTTCCTGGCCGCAGTGGTTTGGCGAATCTTGAGAAGAAGTCGAAAGACTGAAATTTAAAAAAAGAGAATTTATTCCCTATATAATCAATGATAAACTTTTTGTTGAGCAAATCCCCATATTGGGCCCCAAAATGAAAGACACATGGCACATCATGTACTGAATTAAGAGTAAAACTTTTGATTGTTTTATTTCATTTATAGTCAATCTTAATTTTGTCAAGAACGAGTATTTTATAATATATTATTCAAGAGTGTGCATGCAAAAGTTGTGAACAGTATCTATACGTGGCTTGTTTGATTATGTTGTTTTTTTTTTTGCATTGTTACTGATCAATTGCCTCTGTTAAGCCTGGTAAGCTACGCCCCCCGGGGGTCATTGATATTGGAACCAAAACTTGAAATTCTCTATAACTATAGAGACGTTCCATATAAATAAAAACTCACGCTTTCCTGGCAAGTGGTTTTTCTTGGGGGAGAAAGAAGATTTTAGATTTTTTCCCCTAAAATATAATATATGTTAAAACTTTGATCCCTATTGTGCCACCCCGCCCCCCCCCGCCGAGAATAAACTAAAGTTATTACTTACGATTAACATCGGCATTATCTGTCCTTTGTGATGTTACCGATCGAATTCCGCCCCGGGGAGTTCCATGATTTTGAAACAACTTGGATAATTCCTCTATAATCAGAAAGCTTCTCAATAAAAATTTCAGCTTTTCCTGGCGCCAGGTGGTTCTTGAGTAAGTCTTATCGGTAAGATTTCTTTAAAAAAGATTTTCCTTCCCTATACTAATCATAATTATAATGTAAAACTACTTTTTGATTCCCCTCTCTCGAGATTATTTGGCGTTCATTCGTCGGATGTTACCAAAGTACCGGGGTCATGAATTTGAAACAGAACTTGGAATCTCCTCTAATATCAGTGAAGTTCCATATAAATTTCAGGCTTTCCTGCCAGTGGTTTCTTTGAGAAGAAAGATTTTTAAAATTGAACACATCCTCTTGGCTACAAAGTTCGCTTTGTTGTGACCAAACCTATTTTTTTTTTTGTATTTGGGCTTTTCGTGATTATCTCCCTTTGATGGGGGCCTGAGTCACTTCTTCATTTGAGACACTCATAGAAAAAAATATTCCCCCCTTACGTAACACAATGAATGAATTACCAGTTGGTTGAATTTCTGTCCAGTGGTTTCGGAGAAGAAGTCGATAAAAATGTGTGAAATAGTTTACGGGGACAGACGTTAGGAAAGACGGCCCGGATCAGACGTGACGGGCGAAACAAGGTGATTAGTAATTAGCTCACTTGACCTCTTCGGTCAGGTGAGTGCTAAAAAATCCTGCACCGAGAGTAGAGAGAGAGAGAGGTGGAGAGAGATGAGAGAGAGAGAGGAGAGAGAGAGAGAGCAGAGAAGATGAGAGAGAGTAGGAGAGATGGGAGAAGATGATGAGACAGAGGAAGTAAGCGAGAGTTACAGATTAGAAACAATACTGCATGTAAAATTGTTATACCTTTAGGTTTCTTGAATTTTAAAGACCTGTTCAATAGTGCCCAACCCATTATTACTCTATGGATGAGTAAAAAATTAATTTGCATGGTGTGTAAATTTAACTTCCCTCTTGATGTAAAAGCCAAAAATTTTCTGGCATGTTTCAAGAAATGGCGATGTCTCCAACATGCAATCGAGAGTAATGAAAAATATAAGAAAAGAACCGCATGATGTATTTTTTGGCATAAGTTTGAACACACTCCATTTTTCGGAAGAATTCAGATGGATTCTAGACAAAACAGTATCTCTTGTTGAGGCACAAAGATAATGCCATAATTTTAATAATTTTGGAGTACATAATTAAATTAAATTTGGTTTGCCGAGGAGTAAAGGTGCCAGTACGAAACCCAAAGTTATAAGGAGGATGTGGTATCTCAAGAAATTGGAGAAAGAAAGTTTTAATATCAGCCAAATGGAATATGAAAAGAATTCAATAAATGAGGAAAGAAAACTGTTACATATAATAGTGCAAAGATTAATTGTCACTACATGGACAAAAGGGGGATCTAAGTTATCAAGCACTCTGGTTTGATATCTCACATTTACTCTCCAATAAGTGGGAGGAAGACGGTAGATCGCAATAGTTGTTATGACTGTATGGAATATGAATTATAACCGCCCATGCGATTACATGTACAAACAATTTTGCAGATAAGAATTGGTATTAATTTTTAAAACTCAATAATGTTATTATTAAATTTAACTAAGTATAGCATATAACCTCTCAAGTCAAGTGCCAGAAATTTGCTCCACATGCAAACTTTTACTTATGTGTGTACGCGTTCAAATCATGAGTATTTAGGTTGGCACAATATTTTGACACACCTAGATAAGCTATTTAGCACAAATGACCCGTTATATGGTATTAGTTTTAACTTTCGCAACTAATCCAAATCGTAAATTACATCTTAGGAGCACCAAAACATGGTAACGTGCGGGGGCTTTACTGGGTGAATAAACAAAATTTAGTTGGTATCATTATTGGTTTGTTTAAGTTGGATACAACCGCGAGATTAAGTGCAACATTCTTATCATTCGACCGCTAAATCGAGACATAATTCATATTTCTGCGTATATTATTAACGAGAGTTTGGTGAAAAACTATAATACTCACGTGTGCAAAGGTGTATTATAAATATAAAACTGTTTAAATAACAATAAAGAACAGCCACAAAAGTTTTAGATGACATATCGGTTATAATCTCAATGTTTTGGCCGAGAATTTTAGCGGAAATAATAGTATAAACATTTAATTTGGTATCAGAACTAACAGGTTATCAAAATTGTTAACACACAAGCTAAGACAGAGGAGGGACAACTACAATAATAGTTAAGATGTGTAAAGGAAAACATTATTTTCCATATCATCTTATATCTAGGGATGGTCGAAAAAAAGTGAGTAAAATTACCTATTATGTCGAATGTTGTATTTCGGTAATTTCCGAATGTTTTTAAAAACGCGGAAAGTAGCTAATAGAGATTATATATATTCCATTATAATTCGAGACAACGTCTTTGTCTTTAACTAATTTGGTCGGAGAGCTTTGCTTTTGTACAATGTATACACCTATATATTAAATAAAGACTAACCATAGTGGCAATGTCTCTCACGTACTGTATTACACGTGTATTTACCTACAATTTTGTAAACAAAAAAAAAAGCATACTTAAATCTAGATTTAACTTCATGAAATTTTGTCACTTTATTGCAGTAATGGAATAACACATTGAGCGTGGTATCAATATGAGCAGAATCACTTTGGTGTAATTATAGCCCATTTGGTGTTCAAGGGCATTAGCCGTTGGAAGTTTGTAGAGTAGACCTTCAATGAAAAAATTCCATTTGGGATTATTAATTCAGAAAAAAAAAGAGCCGACACAGATGGAATATATTTCAAAAGTTATATGGGAATTAAGGCAATTTTGAATACCCTCACCGGCCCTGCACTGCAACACATTAAGAGTCATAACTTTTTCGTTTTTTATTAACTTTTTTAAAAAATTTAGTATTTTTCGCTGTGTCTGCCAGGTCGGTTAACAAGTAACTCATGACGAAAACAAAATTGCTCGTTTGAAATGAAACTCATTATCGGAAAGTGCTTC
Organism: Ostrea lurida; assembly: GCA_903981925.1. Classification (NCBI taxonomy): domain Eukaryota; kingdom Metazoa; phylum Mollusca; class Bivalvia; order Ostreida; family Ostreidae; genus Ostrea; species Ostrea lurida. The sequence goes on from CAJDSM010070023.1 coordinate 11,635, forward strand.
AACTTTTATTTAATTTATTTCTGGCTAATTCGTGCATGAGTCATAATGAGATCACATAATGTGTGGCATTAATTATGGCCCTGATTTTATGTTGTATGTAAATTGGTGAGATTTGGTTTGGGTAGGAATGGGAATGATATATGTTGTTATGTAGGTCAGTGGTGACAAATTCAGGGTATGAGTTTCTCCTGGGAAAAAACTGTCAATTTTTATAAGATAAAATCTGTGTACACAATTCTGGAGAATTTTCTTTATCAATTTATCGAATAAAATCCAGGGTACGAGTTCTCCTGTATATAAAAATTCTGGTCCGTTTAATCAATAAAATCTGGGTTAAACGATTCTCCTGAAAAATTGTTTTAGTTCATTTTCTGCATGAAGGATATCTGGGTCTCAGTTCTCCCTGGACACCACGGAACTGTCAATTTCATACATGCAATTCTGGGTACAGCCCCCAGTAAAATTATCACAATAGATAAATCCCTTGGAGGTAACAGTTCTCCTAAAAGCAAAAAAGTCATTTCTATCATATTTCTGGAGAAAAAACCCGTAACCACCATGCTGTGGAATCGTCAAAATCAAGTCTTCTCGTAAATGATACGATTTTACAGGGATTTCGGTTCTTAGGCTTTTAACACCTCATCACACACGCGCTTCGGTACAGAAGCATCGTCGGATAATGAATCGAATTTGATGCAAAATTTTTTTTGCCACGAGTTAATTATATCTGATTAAAATCTTATCAATAAAATTTCGGTGAATCTTTGAACATGATAATTTTAGCTTAATGATCTTCTTCACCTCAACTCTACAAGCAATTGTCATTTCGTTTAGGCACCATACTCGGATTGTTTAAGATATTGACTGATAAATTGGATTCGTTTAATTAGATCATGTTTCTACTACAGTATTGTAATTACTTATGCAAACAAAACACAATTACAGTCTAGCATAGACGAATTCCGAACCCCGATCGGGTACTTCTCTATCTCTAAAATTATTTATGAGACCACTTCATCTACCGTTTTGAATACCTTAATATATAATATTCGAATTATTAAATTATGACAATGAAGATTTTCAACTTGAGGCAGAAAATAACTTGTACCTCATGCGCTTTGTTTAATTACTCAAACACAAGAAGAAAGTTTTGTTTTCTCGTCGAGTTAGACACTCGTACCACATTTAATCGTAGAATTGACCAAAGAGTTTTTTTTTTTTTCTTTTTCAGAATTTCATACCCACAGTTTGTACAAATATACTTTATAGAAACTGACAAGAAAAAAATCTCCAGTCCAGAACCTCGTATTTCGACAGAGTAATTTTATTTGATAAAAAATCTTGGCTGGACACAAAATCGAAGTGGTTTTGATCCAAGGAGAAAATCGGAGAGACACCAGCGATTTCTTTTATTGATCACAATTGGACAAAAATTTTCTCGCGGGAGAACTACGTCGGTAGAGCGAGTCTTCAATACTAAAGAGCAGAGGTTCCAAGTGTAAGGGAAAGAGGCAACGCCCTGTTGGTTGCGAGGAGTGAAAATTGGGCAATGGAGATAAATATAATGCATTTACTAAAACATTCTCGAGAGTCAGCCAGACGAGTTTTGAAAATTCCTGATGGGATACGGGTGTATACAAGTATAGAATACAGCATCGTAAATTGTTTTGATTTTTACTTGTATAGAAGCATTTAAACTTCATACCCGTTACTTATTTAAGACTGAATCAAGGGTCTGCTGCAATAAGTTTAGGTACTTTTACCAACTCACCATGGGTTCTAAAGAGATAATATTCCGCAAGTACGTATTCTGCTCACCTGACATTTTTCGGGGAATTATCACTATATTAATCTATTACTACTGATAAGAACATAGCTTTCAGTAATCGCATTTAAAAACTCCCTTTTCCACCCAGAATTTTTTTAATATTTTAAATGTTTATCATTTGGGTGGATATTTTCAAGAAATTAAACATATAACAGATCGTAGACAAGATGATAGAATTCCACTCCAAGATCATGTAACAACTAAGAATTATACTACCGGGAAAACTTAAGATGGGTTAAAATTTATATTTTTTGTGGGACGATTTTGAATGATGGGGTTATTACTATTTTTTTAAATGCTATTACTATGAAATGTGTAAGGTATTTCAAATAAAAATTCATAAAAAACATGATGACCAGTGATGTTAAACTGAAACAACATACAAAGAGAATAATGATAGTTACTGTAACAGATTTAAAGTCTTAGGCATTGTGCATGATTTGTGAGAATTTTTTAGTCATGACGGGGGGGGGCAGTAGAATATTGATATCAGTGCTCCAAAAAATGTAATGTTTTCAATGAATTATGATAGTGAAAGTTTAAAAAGAGCAGTGAGGAAATACTTTTGACCCTTGGGGAGTGTTAACTATTGATGAATGTGAATACGTTTTACAAATGGCGATTAGCTAGCAGACTGGATGGGGGTCGCACTAAAAAATTGGCGATGTGGCGGTCATTGATTTTAATTTCTCGAACGGGTAAATATTGGTCACTGCAGAAAGAACAAAATATCACTTCTGATGTAATCGGTATATCAATGTAGTTCTTTCGGTATTCGTCCTATCATATAAAAGAAGGTTGCTTACTTATAGTCATTATTTTTAAACTTGTTTTGAAGTTTACTTGTTATAAAACAAAAAAAAATTCAGACCATAAATCCTCTTTTTAGAAAGAAAAAGATATATTTTGGTACAACGTGTAACAGCAGGGTCCCCAACATTCCACAATCTGAATTAAAAAATACACATCTCTCTTAAAAAGCGGCAAGCGCAGAGAGAAAGAGCATGTGACTGTACGTCACAAACAGAAAAATATCACAGTTGATCAAGGAACGTATACAATTTCTTTAAAACGGTCAAATTTTTTGACGTTGCAATTTTGGCAATTTGGAAAATTATACGGTCGGAAACGCTGGCAGCCGGAAAGGGGGGTTAAAACATAACTTTTTCTCATATGGTAATAAATGACTGGCAGATTACACAGAAAATCAACCAGATTGTGCGGGAACTTTTTACCACGATCAATTTGAATGCAAATCATTTTTTACTACTCTTAATTTTAATATATATTTAAATGCATAATAAGCCGCACAACCTTCAATTACTCATGATAATATATCAATATGAAATAATATGAAGATCAATCAACTTACATATCAACAAACCAGCATTTGTCTGCACTCACTTCGGCTTTCTGTGGCAAAACTCATTCCTCTGACTGTCATCACGTGACAACAGCGAAAGTCAAGTTCAAAAAGATTATCAAAAAATTCAAAACGGTATTAATTAAAAAATATACTTTTCATTTTTCATACTTATTTGAAAATGAGAATTAAATAAAATATAAACACATGGAAAATTTGTCCTAAACTTAATACTTGACAGGGTTGACAGTGTACTAAACTATAAGACGTGGAATTTATTAACCCTAATATGGAACTAGTGTATAACAAAGAGAGAATAGCTTTAATCGGTTAAAAAAAAAAAAACAAAAAAACAAAAACAAAACAAAACAAAAAAACCAACACAAATCACATACTAGCGGTCATTGTCGGATTATGTGGTCGCTTGTTTACACCGGACACGTAAAATCTCAATGCAACTGGTGGTATGGGGTGGTGGTACTGTTTGATATGCAAGTATATTATGTTCATTTGAATCAAACATCCAATCAAGCAATGAAGCACACTGGCTTCTGTTCTGAAAAAAATAATTCTAACTTTATAATGGTTTTCTGGGTGACATAATACGTCACACGGTAAAAAGCTGGTCGAGCTAAAGGAAATTTTAAAACACAACAGCTGAAGACACACCTCTAATATAGAAAAAACAGAACACCAGGGCAACAAATATATTTCTTTGGAAAAAACAATTCCAGTCGAATCAACCAGTGATACAAGGTCTGAATTCTGGTATGCGGAACTTTTTATAATCGTTAATTTGTCGGGAATTGCTTTGATTACTTCGACCAGACCTTTCTCCATCCGCTAGTGCCGGGACCGACACGGCACCATGCGAGTGACAGGAATCGTTATTTGCCCGGTGCTATTTTACATTAATTCAAAGCTCCTTTTTCTTTCCAATTGACTTCAGATGGGGCTGTGTGAATAATAGTGCGTACGGGTTTAAAAAGACATCTCTGGGACAACATGGACAAGGGCACATAAATTGTAAATTTTCATGACATATTGCACCCCTGGGGCTCAGGAGCGGAACCAAAACTGGCCACAATGACAATTTTTTTCAAAAAATAGTCCTTCTCTAACACCCAAATGTGGAAGAAAACTAAATGATAGTACACTATTGTAGAGGAAGGTGATGGAGAATCGCCTCTACAGAATTGCAACATTTTGTGATTCCCTTATGGGGGTAAAAGGGGTTTTTGAAGCCCCATGAGGCGTGGGGCCAAAACTTAGGGTGATACAGTGGGTTAGTGCTTAAATATATTGAGTACAATATAATATTTTGTTAAAAAAGCATTCATATCCTGTTTAAATAACACTTGAATGTTCGTTTTAAACAAACAAAAATAAAATGGATTTTTGGAATGAAGCGAGGGCGGGGGGGGGGGGGGGGGGTGGTGAAGGGGGGCGAGGGCAGCACTGGAACACACTTGACTGGGGGGGAAGGAGGGTTGTAGATTAAGGGGGTAAAGGAAGTGCAGATTTACCAGGATGTGTCTTGTGATGAAATCGTATGGGGTGGAGGGAGGTGGGATGGGGTGGGTGGGTTAAGTGGGTGGGGTGTGAAGTGGACGGGAGGGCAGGGGGATGAAAGGGAGAAGGTGGGGGGAGGGGGGGGGAAAGGGTGTAGGTATTATAATTTAGTTAACATATTCCACATAATCCTAAGGGTAGAAGCTTTTTGGTACTAAAAGAAGTGGAAAGAAGTCAAAGTGGTGAAAACACAGGTGCGTCTGACATCTGATTTGACACTTATTTATTGTTAATGATAATGTTATAACTAATTTATGTGGCGTGGCAGTACTTTTATCGGTTATGAAGAATATTTTTGGACAAAAACGGTAGGACATGTAACGAATCTGGGGTAATTGCAGGAAACTTTTTGGGGGCGGGGGCAAAAAATTACAAAATGTTTCCAAAAATCCTTCTACACCGTACTGTACAAGGTTTATATAGAAACAACTAAAGTGCGTAAGGTTCGCAAATTAGAAAACAGACGGAAAAGCCCTCTACCAATTAAATATTTGAAAGGTAATATCCCGGGGTATGATTTGACAACCAGGGCAGAGGCCAAAACATTTTCTGTAAAAACATACATAAGTGGTTTACCGAAGCCGCTAAAGTGTGTGCCACTCCTATAACAACTCGGATTTTGTTATATATCAAAATATGATTTTTTGGTGAACTAAAACGATTACGGTTCAAGCACAGCATGTTTACTCGCTTGATTTTTCTCGCCAATATTATTATACCCCCCGTAGAAACATCTTGTGTAAAGGCCTAATAACTTCTTTTATGTTATTGATAATTACTATATATCCCTCGCAAAACAAAAGTTTAGCGGAAGGGATATACCTGGAAACGGTTTGCCAGATTTCCCGTTTGTCTGCCCATAAGCGTTGCGATCTGTATTACCGCAATGGTTTACGGACCGGGCTCACTAAAGTGATTACTAGTAATATCTTTCTACTTGAGTCCTAGCTCTATAAATTATAACATAAATGGACCAAACCTACGGCAAAAACGAAAAGGTGTTATCCCAGCACTAATTTGGATATTTATGGGGGTCCAATAGGTCAAAGAGGTCGCAAATTAAGACCGTCGAATTGGCAATATATGATTACTCGCCGGCGACTCTAAAGCATAAAAATACCACTTTCTACCTAAAGTACAGACTATACCAATAAGTCAATAAAAATTATGACAAACCTCATTGTAAAATGAAATTCTGGTTAGGTCAATTTAGTGTTCCACAATTCCAGTCTAAATCGATTGAACAATGAGAGAGTGTAGTAATAGAAACTGGTAGCGATAAACTCGCGATCCTAAGACACGTAATAGATTTCCAATATGTTGATAATAAAGAACATAAACGATACAAAAATAGGAACAGAAGCAATTAAAGCATTAGTTGTTACATAATTTACATAAAGATATCAGATAGGGCAGGTCAATACATACACAACATTATGACAGCATAAATGAAGCACCAAAATATTGAGAGGAAAGAATGATAAATCAATCTGAGAATGTACAATTTAGACGATTACAATTTTAAACTTCATGGAAATGAAAAAATTATTGCGAAGTTTTATAAAATGGACCTGAATAAAATACTTGATATTAGAGTTGTAGACAGTATTTTGGTTTGTACGCGGAAATGTGTTATTTTGTTTTTTGTTCAGCGAGTAAGCATATAGTTTACATAAATACTGTAGTTTGTAATCGGGGTTTTACTTGAACTCGGTGAGCTTTACAACAAATAGAGCTATCAGGCTACTGCGTATGACCTACAATACACCGTAATGGCATGGCTCGCCGTAATTCGATTCAAAAGCTCTTGCCTCTTCCTAGCATTTTTTTATAGAAGTCAATGGAAAATATAGACCTCTTCCTCAACTCTCTTCTTTATATATAATAAGGGATTCCCGTTCACAAGAGTGGAACGCGAATAAAGACGTGAAATAATCTAAGAAGAGCACATAAAAAATAAAAAAAAAATAAAAATAAGTTGGCGAATCCACCAAAAAATTTAAATATAAAATTTTCGGGTAGAAATGAACAGGGTGACGGGTAAATGTCACTTGTTTGAATAATTAAGCAATCTATTGCCACTATTAACTTTTTTTTTTTTTCGTAATTAGGATGGCGTCGCAATTCTTTCAAGGAGAAGTATGACTTATTCACCAGTAATATGCATTTCGAAACATAGATTTTAACATGTTGGTAACTTTCTTTCGTAAACGATAAAAAAATGGCAAATGTCGAGAATGAACGTGCCTCTATATTTCATGAACATTTTTCAGTTTTTAAATCTGAATAACTTTTTAAAAAATATATCGGAAATACTGACGTGAAGGTTTGAAATTAAAATTAGTTGGATTGTTGTTATGTTAATAAACATATCTACATAACTAGAATTTGGTTTGATCGACGTTAATAAATAGTTAATGACAAAAAAGTCTAAGCGTATTATTTTGAGCGGACGAATTAAAATGACCTAATTACGCGGTGGCGCTGTATGTTCATTATTGAGGAGCAGAAAAACTAGAAACTCTATAACATCGAATGAACCAAGGTACATTTTCAGATTTTGGCGGAAGGCGAAATGTGTGCGTTCAATTCTGTGTCCTGTATCTTTGTCCGGTATATACCGAACTGGGTTTTGCGGTTGTCGGCTCGGTGGTTCAAGTCATTGAATCTATTTTGTGGCGATTTAAACGAATAATGATTTTTGTCCTGGGGTGATTTCCCCTTACTCATAAACTGTATAGTGTATAACCATACAGAGCAGCCATCAATCATGAATCAGTGTTTTTGTATATTTCCACATTGTAAAAGATTTTCAAGAAAAAAGGCTATCCTAAATGCTACGTTGAAGTAGCACGTAGATGGACGGATTTTTACTATGTGGTTGATATAGACGATCGCCGTAATAGATCCAACCGTTGGGTTTCAAACATCATACTAATCGTGTCCATGGGAATAGCCAGTATGTGAAACGGATTTCATCAGTTGCCAAGGAGGATAAGGTTGACAACAGTGGGAAGTGACGATTATAGATACAATAGACACACAATATTGATGGTGTATATACATAATAACAATAGTGTAAGCGGTTTATACTAATGTAGTATTAAATTTATTACGCGGTGGGACATCCTAACTTGTTCTACTTTTCAATTATTATGTTTAGATTTCTGTTTTCTTGGTAAATATGTTATTGAGCGTAATTATCTGAATATTTATTGT
>CAJDSM010070024.1:74-20885 GCA_903981925.1 Ostrea lurida
GTCTGATCAAATGCTCTGGCTACTAGACCCCAATCTGATTCTATGAACGATCTGACGCTTCAATGACATCCAGATCCGTTACTTTTTCATATACGGGTGCAACTTCACACACATGGTAATGATCTCGCTATACGGAGGAATCGTGATATTGGCAGCCAGATGTTACCCTACAACAACCTATTTTCCCTTCAAAGGACAGTTTTACCCGCTTACTACCTACAATGTATGAGCATAGAAGAATTTGGCAAGTCAAGCGAGCAGTTGTTAGAAATAAGAAAGTCAAGCCCTAATATACCATCATCTTTATTTCTGCCGGGTTGATTGTCAAGGTAGACACAGAAGGATAACGATATACACCTTCTACATTCATTGCAGTACCATCTACCGTAAGAACATCCTGGTTGACCTTATCAAAGAATTAGATTTGAATTACCCATCACGGAATGCAATACTGGTGGGTGAAATTATGCTAATAGTTGCCCACGTGTCAATTAGAAATTTCACTTTACTGCCATTTATTGTTGCATCAACAAATATACCAGCTTCCCCTCCTTTCCGGCTGACACCAGTTTTTACTTGCATCTTTGTCTTTTCCCTGTTTTTGTCGGGGAAAATCAGTAGACTTGTCTTTCACTCCTTAACCTGACTTTTTCTGCCAATTTTGAAGTGAAACAATTTTTCTTGATGTGGCCCTTCTTCTTCAGAAAATTGCAATTATGTTTGATGTTTGCCTGGTAGATTTTGAGTTCTGCACTGTCATTTTGCATTGTTTTGATTGACTTCATTTCCTCCTGCAAGTCATGTACCGCCTTCAGCAGTGTCGCCACAGTGTCTTTGTCTGCTTCGCATGGCTGGTTAGCCTCCCCCAAATAGCCCTTATCTTCACGGAGACGTCTTTCGGCAGAGTTAAATGCATCCAACTCCACGGCATGACAGATAGCATCATTCAGGTCGACTGGTCTGTTTTGTTTAATGCGTATTCTCATGTCACTGTCCTTCAGAGCATCAATGAATTGCTCCTTGGCAAGGGTTTCTCTGACCTCAATTGGGGCAGTTGGATATGCGAGGTTGGCCAGCCTGCGTATGTCCTGCCCAAGCTCTGGCAATGTTTCAGAGGCCCGCTGTCTTCTTTCTCGTAACTGTGCCCTATACAACTCTGCCTGGTTAGGAGGCAAATATCGTTCTTCCAAAGACCTGCATAATAATCTATAACTGCATTTTTCACCGTCCGGAAGACTACCTAGCATAGCCTGCGCCCGACCTCGTAAAGCAACAGCTAAGTACATGCCTTTCTCAGAGGTCGACCAACCATTCAATTCGGCACATACATCAAAATGAGATTTGAAGTCTAGCCATGAGGTACATGTAGTATATATTCGAAGAGAAAGTACATTTGTAGTCCCGGAGAATTGACCACCGTGTTACCAAACTCCATACAGTGTCAATTCTCCGGGACTACTTTCCCTACGAATAATGGCCTAGTTCGATCATCAACTATAGTAACTAGAGATGAACCATAGTACGATCGAACTGCTTTTGCGCAAAACGAAAGAGGTGTCACTGCGCATGTCTGGTCTACCACACAGCTACCTACCTTTACAAAATGTTGAACTTTAGTAACCAGACATGCGCACTGAAGGTCCGGAAGCAAGCCACACATGCGCAATTGATGGTTCGAAGTTAACTAGACATCTACTATGGCTTGCGTGTTTACATCTGAAACAATGTTCTGAACCCAAATGGTCGCATGATAAATTCCCGGAATATTACATCGGAGCAGTGCTAGCAATAATTTCAATAAGGCTGTCTTGAAATAACGCAAAGTCGTTTAGTCGCCTCTTACGGCAATCAAGGGAACCTATTCAAACTCGGATCCACACGGGGTGATTTCCTTCGAAAATCCCCGGGCCCCTAACTCAAAACTAGATCAGCGTGGAAAGAGTTGTAAATTGCTGTAACATGATCATTTTTTTCCCCAACAACCCTGGGAAGCAAATCTGTGCCGAAAAGCGGCCGGTTTTTCAGAGTCCAATTCAATGATAATGTGATATATGGGTAGTAGGCCTACAACGTGGATGTATAAAAGGCGTTGGCACGACTAATCCATCGTGCCCTGCAGTGTACACTTACGTGCCAAATTAAAAGTCACAGAACACTTTTTCACTATATTTTTCATTGAAAACTGTGTTTTTTCAAATGAGTCTTCCAAGATCATATTTGTTCCGATGTGACTGAATTACCACTAAATGAAGAATTAAATGGGGTTCATTACCATAATTTGGAAAAAAAAGATTCATTCAACCTTTGCAGAAATATGCTATCTGAAACACAAAGTAAGTATTTTATAACTCCTTTTCTCTATATATCCTTTACAAGAATTGAACATAATAATTTAGTTCACTGATAAATTCATGAAAAGAACAATCATTGGATGGATGAAAAATTTAAAATCAATGGAAGAAACCGCAAACCTTACTAATTCTGATGGTAAAATTTTATCTGAATCTGTCCAGGAATAAAAACACAAGAGCTTGTGAGGATAAAGCGGATTTCAATGAAATATATAGTAAAAACGTGTTTTGTGACTTTTAATTTGGCACGCAAGTTTTTCCATATTTTCCATATTTTCTTTTGTTGCAGCATCTGAATTTTGTTATAATTCCAATGTCCTTAATTACGATTGTTTTGATTGGATAAAATTAAATCGAAACGAGAATTTACACATCAATAAATCCAAAAACGTGACGTAACAATACGCGCATAAAAACAAAGAACTATTCAATTTTTTAAAATTAATCATACAATTAACAAATTGGAATTATAAGAATTAAACATTCTTTTTGAAGAATTCATCGATATGTAAACTCTTGACAGTTTACTCACAAACTTAACATAATTTAGTGCTTCGCACTTTTATTCAGTTTGTGAGTAAAATGTCCAGAGTTTACACATCGACAAATTCTTCAAAAAGAATGTTTAATCCTATATTATTTTTTTTCCTTCAAAACATTGTGCACGCCATGGCGTATAGGCAGCTACGCGCCTGACTCTAATATAGGCCCTATATAATTTTTTTTCTTAATTAGATGGAAATTTCAACGTACAAGTTATCTTATAAATATTGGATGAAAATTGAAAGTAGGAATATGGCATGATAATATTGCAAACTAAAGAATGTTTTCATCATACCAACAAACTATTCGGGAGCTCAGGCGATCTCCTTTCTTTACTAAGGGATTGCCTTTAATGGTATATTGTTTTATTTTTATTTTTTGATGTGTAACCATAGTTTCATAGGAGAGGTGGCGATGCATTCTCTTGCACAGAGTTGTCGGTCCTTTCTCTCTCTTACATACTTGACAGTTGACTTATTTTTTTTAAACGTTTGTTAGCTCGAACTATTTTGCGGAATTCTCTAACAAACGTTTTTCTTAAAACCAAGAGTTGTAAGGCCAAAAATAACAAATAAGTTATTTGATTATTTACAAAGTAACTTAGGAACACTCACAAGTAGTGTTTATCGTTTTACAAAAATTTCTTAACACGAGAGTTGACAAAGATGTAAGGGAGAAAAAGGACTGACAACTCTGTGAAAGAGAATGGTAGCGTAGTTATTTTATTTGCGGATGAGATTTCAGTTGTGCTTTTAACAGGTTGGGAACACTTCCCTTTTAGCGAGATCATCTCGCTAAAACGAGATTATCCCTCTCTAGTGAGAAAGTAAACAGTACCGTTTGTTATACCCCTACTAAACAGTTCCTACAATATTCCTTACGAAAAAAAAAAGTCCAACATCATGACTGTTGGACCGGGCGGGCCGGAGGAACTGTTAAAATCGACTGTTAAAAAAGACTGTTGGCCCGCTGACGTCATATGGCGTTAAATTGTGTTATCTTTTCCTCCTTCGGCAAACCTCGGCTGATTCTGGTAACCATCAGTTAGATGTAATCAGCCGAGGTGTGCCGAGTGATTTATTCCAGAAATAGCCGATGGTTGTTTCGCTGTGGCGAATGATGATGAAATCCAAGCGATGCTTGAAAACAGGGGCAGCAAAAACACAATAAAAATGTGAAAATATTCTTGGTGAATATATTTGGATTTTGGATTTATCACAGTCTCTTCGGGATAAATCTGGCGATGAATTAATAGACATAGGCCGACCTTGGCTATTGAGGAAATTCTACTGTATAGTAGGGGTATAACAAAACAGTTGTTGACAGGGGTCTCAGGAAACAGTCGACCTGTTGGACCAGAGTGCAAGCTGTTGCCTACAGCCTTGGGCAACAGCTTGCACTCCGTCCAATAGGCTGTAGGCAACAGCTTGCACTCTGGTCCAATAGATCGACTGTTTCCCTCTACCCCAGTCAACAACTGTATATAATACTCGCATTTTGCTGCATTTCTTGAAAATAATGGCAAATCCCCTGCATTGCTCAATAAGTGCGACAAATACTGCATGGACATATCTTGATAGAATTAACAACTTAAACAAGAAATTCTTCATCAACATTGCTGCTTAAGTGCGCTGGACGCTAAAACCCAATATATTGTGAATACTTTTGTTGTGGTTTACATATTTGCATAGCAGTATTGGACATGGCACTTTTTCTTTTTTTTTTTCATGCGAAGTACAAATATGTAAATTTCTCGGATGTTTTTCCAGTTGAACGGGATATATTTTTCTGGCTAGAGAGGGATAATCACATTTTAGCGAGATGATCTCGCTAAAGGGGAAGTGTTCCCGACCTGTTTAGATGTAATAAAGATAGTAAGCTGAATATTTTGATACAGCTCAAAGGCATGCATGACCATAGGCATGGACAGCGGTCGGTGAAATAAATTTTTAAACGATTGTGAAATTAAGATTTAACAGCATAGTTGTGTATATATTAATTAAGCACAATGGATTGCATAAAACCAAAACTCCACGTCATGGTGTGGGAAATATGTCACGATCATAGTTCAAATTTCCTCTATGTAGTATAGTCTTTATTTACATTGTCCATGACCCGAGCACCTATGGGCATGAACAATTCTGCCAAGCAATGTCTTCGTAAAGTTACTTTCAAATGAATTGTGTATATAAAAAATATAGCACTTTACTGGCTTTTTTTCTTTGTACAGCTTTTGTAACATGTATACCCCCTTTAAATATCGGTCAATTACTATACAGTTAACTCTCGAATTATCGCCACCTTTGCCAATTCATCGCCATTATTCCCGCTATAACGCCGCATTTTCCAGGAACGTTTTTCCTGTTACTTAAATTCTCGTTAAAACGCCAAACCTCGCTTTCGCCATCCGCCACGTGTTTTTAGTACAAATGTCTGTTTTACATTGTTAATCATCTCGATAAACCGCCATGGGTACCTGTGGTCATCGAAGCGGTAAATTGGTCATTATCGATCTCCGGCGTCTACCTGTGCAGAAAGACCTCGGTAATTGCTGTATTTTTAAAAATATACAAGAAAATATTTAGTATGAGAATGTAGTCCATGTTATTTTTAGTTTTTGCGAGAGTTGTAACAATGAAGACATTATTCAAAAATGTTTTTCTAATCAAGACTTTATTTCAAATCTACGGCTAGCAGGTCTAAACAATCAACTCTTGACAATTTTTTAAAATAACTTTAACATGTACACTGTATTTTATTCGTGCGTCTTGTACGTGATTTGACTGATTTGTGTTTGTAGATGTGTGTATTGTTTGAAATAAAGCCTTATTGTTAATAAAACAAATAACCATGCTGGATGTTTTTAAAATCAATCTATTAACGAAAATATTTACATGAATGATATAAGCAACCACTCTTTTCCTGAATTATATAAGCAAAAGTGTAAAAAAAAAAGAGGTAACTATTTTTGTACAAAATTGCAGAAATTCAATTCATCGCCAAATTCGTTATAACGCCATGGATTCAAAGAACAAAAGGTGGGCGTTTTAATCCGAGAGTTGACTGTATTATAAACTTCACTGAAAAGTTAAGAAGATGTTTCTTTTTAAATAATAGCAAAGTAACTGTATTCGTTTGTTCTAAAACTAAAAAAAAAAGCTAAATACATGTACATATTAAGAATTGCACCCCAACTTAACTATACCGGTACACTGATCTGCATCTCCACGAGTGTAACATCTACTTTCTGGTGAAGTCTTCCTTTGTTCAGTACTTCAATTTGCTTGAGTCTAAAAGCTTTAACAAACCTGTCTTTACATAATTTCCGAGCGCCAGGCATCGCGACTTCTACTGTTTACCACGTTCTGAATTACTGGATATGCTAATCGCAACGAAATGTCAGAAACAAAAACGATACGTCAAGTGATGACGTAGTTTGAGGAGGGCCCGACCTTAAAGTGATTATTTTGAGGTGTTTCCCTTTGCAGAGCTCTGCTATATTTCAATATTTACTATTTGAAGTTTTCCCCCAGTAATTTTGAAGAAAATGACCGACACTATCCTTTTTTAAATAAAATAATTGGTTTTATAGCCACAACTTCTTCAAACCAAAACCAATCTGTGTAAAATTTGATATGCGATTAGATGACACTTAAAGGCCGAACATAGTTGAGTGTCATTTTGGCAGTTTAGGTAGATTTTCGATAATTTACACTGTCATTTCGGTAAATTTCCATCACATAGGTAATTCGAGGTACCAGTAATATTGCTAATAGGCTAGGCTATATACTCTTTTTTTTTTATTGTTCGATTACAGTTTATCTAAATTTTTAAGATTACATTTAAAAAAAGGAATGAAGAGAGAGCCTACAAATTTCTGGACTACAAGTTTTTCAGTGTGTATGTGTGTGTGCATGCTTATGGGTGCATGTTTTAATTTTGTTGGTCAATTTCAAAAAGATCTGTCTACAATCTGGAAGTATTATTTTTATAACCAGGTCAGCATGCCACTTTGGTATTTTATGAACACGTTACATTTATTACCAATTATAATTGTTGTACTTTCTGTTGCAGCTATTTATGATGACAGGTACAGCTATATTGATACAAACACAAAAGCTGGTGTACAGGCGAAGGGATAAGAAGAAATCGTCGGTACTTCTTAATTTCTATTTATGTTCTTCATTTATTTTAAGGCATGCAATCAGATACGTTCGCTTGCCTGTGTCATGTAGTGACTTTCCCCTACAGTGCCACCCACACACCTTAAGTACATAGTTACAACCCCACCAAACATCCACCCCAACGTTACAAGCCCACCAAACACCCACCCCCAACCTCTAACTAAGTACATTAAGTTACTACCCCACCAAAGCACCACCCCAACCCTCTAAGTAACATAATGTTACACCCCACCAAACACCACCCAACCTCTAACTACAAACCCACCAAAACACTCACCCAATCTATAACTAAGTACAAGTTACAACCCACCAAACACCCACCCCAACCTCTAACTAAACCCAACCAAACACCCACCCCAACTCTTACTAAGTACATAGTTACAACCCCACCAAACACCCCACCCCAACCTCTAAACTAAGTACATAGTTAGAACCCATCAAACACCCACCCCAACATCTTACTAAGTACAGTATTTACAACCCACCAAACACCCACCCCAACTCTACTACAACCCACACCAAACACCCCCACCCCAACCTCTAACTAAGTACATAGTTACAAACCCCAACAACCCCCACCCCAACATCTTACTAAGTACAATAGTTACAACCCCACCAACACCCACCCCAACCTCTAACTACAACCCACCAAACACCCACCCAACCTCTAACTAAGTACAAAGTTACAACCCCACAACACCCACCAACCTCTAACTAAACCCACCAACACCCACCCAACCTCTAACTAAGTACATTAGTTACCACCCACCAACCCACCCCAACCTCAACTACAACCCACCAAACACCACCAACCTCTAAAAGACATAGTTACAACCCCACCAAACCACCCACCCATGTTCAACCTACACAACTCCCACCCCAATGTTTACAAGCCCACCAAACACCCACCCAAACGTTACAAGCCCATCCAAACACTCCCCCAATGTTACACCCCACCAAACCCCACCCCAACGTTACAAACCCCACCAACACCACCCCAAATATTACTACCACATCACACATCTACCACAACTTAAAGCCCACCAACCACCCCCCAACATTACATCATCAACACGCCACCACAATGTTACAACCCACCAAACAACCCACCCAATGTTACTAAGCCCACCAAAACACCCACCCCAACGTTACAACCCCACCAAACCCACCCAATATTACTAACCCCATCAACAGCTCACACAAGTTACAAGCCCACCAAACACCACCCCAATGTACAAGCCCACCAACACGCCACCCCACATACAACATCATCAACCCGCACCACATGTTACAAGCCCACCAACACCCACCTCTAACGTTTACAACCCTCAAAACACGCACCCCAACGTTACAACCCACCAAACACGCCACCTTCAATGTTACACAACCCCACACAAATCCACCCACCCCAACATTACAACCCCATCCAAACACCACCACCCAACACGTTTACAACCCCACCAAAACACCCATCACAACGTTACACACCCACCAAACACCCCCACTGCCCAATTGATTACCATAGCCACCAGAACAGCCCACCGCAAACGTTACAAGCCACCAAACCACTACCCCAACGTCCCACAACCACATTCAAGCACGCCCCACAAATGTTTACAAAGCCCATCTCAAAACCACCCACGCACAACGTTACAAATGCCCACCAAACCACTCACTCCACAAGGTTACAACCCCATGCAAACACTCCCGCAACGTTACAAACGTCGATCAACACCCTACCCACACTCGTTAGCAACCCCATCAAACACCACCCCCAACGTTCAAGCCCACAACATCCACCACAAGGGTTCACCCACCACACCACTACAGTTCACGCCAGGCCATAAACTCCACAAGGTTACAACCCCACCCAAACACCCACCACAACGGTTACATGCCCACCAAAGCACCGCACCCTGCAACGTTGACAAGGCCCACCAAGCACCACCCCAACGTTACAAGCCCCCCAAACACCCACACGCAGCCAAACCCTTGTACAACCCCACCCAAAACCCACCCCAATGTATAACCCCACGTCAGGAACATCCCACCAAACATTACAACCCCACCATGAAACACCCCACCATGACAATCTTACTTAAGGCCCAACCCACACCATTAAGCCCACCAAACTGACCCACCACAACGTTACAAGCCCACCAAGCTACCCACCACAACGTTACAAGCCCAGCCAAACACCCAACCCCAACGTATTAAGCACAACCCGTAAGCCCACCAATACACCCACCCCCAGATTAGACTACCCACAAAAACACCCCGAATGATGCGCCACGGTACAAGCCCAACCCGTACCACCCAACTTACAACCGCATCAAACACCCACCACGACAAGTATACAAACCCCACCAAACACCAGCCCTACGTTACAACCCCAGTCAAACAAGACACCCATGTACAAGCCCCGCAGTGACCCCTCTGTTACGAGACCCCACCAAACACCCACCCCCAACGTTAATAACGCCCACCAAACACCCACCCTCAATGTTAAACCCCACCAACACCGCACCCAAGTTACAGCGACCCACCAAACACCCCCCCACGTTTACGAACCCCACAAAACACTCCCGAGCCTTACAACAACTTACAGACACACCACCAAACACCCACCCCAGACGATTACTACCCATGCTAAAAGCGCCTTCCACCAGCAGGTTAACATCGTCCACGCAAACACCCACCTTAATGTTTACAAGCCCACCGAAACAACCCACGCTCAATGTTGTACAAACCCACCAAGACACCCACCACAAGTAGTTTCAACCCTCAGGACAACCACCACCACCAGCGTTACAACCCCACACCAAACACCCACCCCAACATTACTCACCCACATCAAACACCCAGCCACAAGGATACAACCCCACAAACACTTCACCTTAAATGTACAAACCCACCAAACACCCACCTCAATGTACAACCCCACCAAACCACCCACCACAAGGTTACCTAGCCCACCAAACACCCAACCCCAACGTTACAACCCATCAAACACCCACCCCACATTACAACCCCACCAAAACACCCACCCCAAGTTACAACCCCAAAATAACACCCACCCCAACATTACAACCCCAAACACCCACCAACATTACAAACCCCACCAAACACCCACCCCAAACGTTACAAGCCACCAACACCACGCCCAACATTAACTACCCATCAACAATCCCACGCACAAGGTTACAACGCCCACCAAACACCCACCTTAATGTTACAATTTTAGCCCACCAAACACCCCAACCTCCAATGTTACAACCCACCTAAACACTCACCAACAGGTTACAAGCGCCACCAAACACCCACGCCCAACGTTTACAACCCATCAAACACCTCACCCCAACATTACAACCCCACCAGAACCCCACCCGCCAGACGTTACAACCCCACCAAACACCCACCCCAACATTACAAGCCCCAACCAATACACCCACCCCAAGTTACAACCCCAACCAAACACCCACCCTGTCCCAAAGTTACAAGCCCACCAAACCCACCACCCCAACGTACAGCCCACCAAACACCCACCCCAACATTACAAAGCCCACAAAACACCCACCCAACATTACAAGCCCACCAACCCCACCACAATGTTTATACACCCCACCAAACACCCCCCAACGTTACAACCCACCAAACATCCCACCCAAGTTAACAGCCCACCAACAACCCCACACAACATTACAAGCCACCAAACATGCCCACCACAACATTACAGAACCCACCAATACACCCACCAACAATGTTATAAACCCCACCCAACACCCACCCCAACGGTTACAACCCTCGACCAAACATCCACCCCAAATGTTTACAACGCCCCACAAACACCCACACCCAACGTTACATACCCCCAAACCCCACCCCATATGTTAATAACCCCACAAACCCACCCTTAATGTTTCAAACCCCACCAAACACCCACCAATGTTATTGTCAAAATTAAAACTAGGTACAAACAAATGGACATGTATTTTTTTGGTTTTGGTTTTTTATAAAAATTTTACGAAAATTGAAAATAAAATGTAAATTACATAATTTTATTGGTTATATAGATCTGGGTTAAGATATTTCTCACAGAACTTTAGAAGGAACACCCAGGTACAACCCAACATGTGGGGTGTAGGACTATGTTTGTGACAGGGGTGTAAGCACTCAAGCGAAAGGAACGGCTAAGTCCCGAGGTAAGTTTTTTGCATAATTTATAATCAATTTAGTGGATTAATTTGCAGGGAAAACTATGCTTACGGAAGAAAAGCATCAAAATTAAAGAGGTTATAATGGACCTTATATTCCCTGTACGCTTTCTAGTTTATCAACACTCGATCACACACAATTCTGACTGATCGGAAGAAATTGGCTCACTTACCGCATGTTTATGATCAAGATCAGGCAACAGCTTGGTTTATCGTTCACTTTTACGTGACTAACAATTACGTACTAGATTGTAATACTTGATACATATAGGTCCAATTAAATAAACAATGGTGTTTAAAGATATCGAACGAAAAATCAATGTTGTGCACGGGGTGTAGGCTACCTGTTTTGCATGGGTGTAGGTCACCAGATTTCAGGATATTATAGTGGGTTTTATCTACAAGACTAATTTCTCTAGAAATTGCTTAATGAACCTAAACCACAGTTTGAAATATTTAGAGACAAGCCTTTGTTTAATATTGACATCGTGTAGATATATAATAACATGTAAAGGCAAAGAGTAACGAACAGTGATCAATTCTCGTAAGTCCCAAATTAATACATAAACAAGAAGTTTGGGCAAACACAGACCCCTGGACACACCAGAACAGTGGGATCAGGTGCCTAGGAGGATTAAGCATTCCCTGTTGGCCGGTCACACCAGCCGTGAGCCCATTATTGTCGTGAGCAAGGTAAAACGGCAGCAATCGCGTAGTAATCAGTGTGTGAAAACCGGCTTAACAATGGCTATGAAAACATCAGACAGCATTTGACTCAATGGTAAGGTCATAATGGTGAAACTTAAATTGTTATAAGACCATAAGAATATACGAAATTACTGCTTTAAATGTGACTGCTGAAACCCTTACAACTAGCCTGCCTAAATTGGAAAAACTGATTATACGCAGAACAAGCTTTTGCGTATCGAATAAGTCGAAAGACCACACTATATGCAGGTGATGATGCATACATGTGATATCCTCACCCTTTGGGTTGAGAGTCATCCCTTTTTGAAGCAATTCTCACGACCTCACCCGAGGGTAGCCACAATAATCGTCACCCCCAAAAAAAAAATTGTTTGTTAAAGGTGTCAGTATGGCATTCTAGTTTCCCTTTATCATGAAAGTTGTATCAAAAAAGCCAAAATGCCTGCAATGTCCCAGAAGATACTCTCAAGAAGAATCTTGCATTAGTAGGAAGACTTAATGAATCATCAATGAACACCTTAACTCCCTGAAACTTGCATTGTGACACTTGAAATAATTGCTTTTATAATAAAAATGAACTAAAAGCTAGTATTTTTTAAGTCTTATCATGGCCTTTATTACAGCAAATCATTGATATAAAAAAAAAATCTCACCCCAAATCGCCAATCTTCACCTTAGTCGGCAAAATTTCACTCATAGGCAGTCGGAATTTATCACATTGTATGATGATGTAATATTTCTACATAGATATGGAAGTTGAACGATGGTGAAGCTGAAATTTGGGCACTGGTCACATTCAAATGACTGGTTATTATTATGACTTTGTAAATGACTGATCATTTGAACCCCCTTTGAGGCAAAAACTGACATAGAAAAAACTCTCTCATTCCTGTACTGTATTTCCCTCTGTGTGATCACCTCAGCATCCCATCTGCAAAGCAACAATAGATATTTCATTTAACATATATCTTGACATGGATATGTCCTACCTGTGTATTTCATCAATATTTTTAAATCGCATTTTGTATAGGGAGTCGTTGTGTAGACATGTCAATAATCACTAAGGCGACATTTTTGTGCATATCTAACAATAAGATATTATTCTTGTATGTACAGCAATAATTACGCCAGTGTCGATTCGTAAAAACTTTTTTCCCATGGCAACTGCGAATGATTGAACAATCTCCAATATATTTTTTAGTAACTGAACACTCAGAAGGTATAAATAGAGACATTTTCTATAAGGGGCCAAGAAATTGCTTTACACGCAATGCACGCACGCACACATAGCCTTACCTTAGCTTTAAGGGGGTGGGTAAAAAATGACCCTCTGGATTTGTGACCCCAAACGCAGGAGCAGCAGGCGTAAGATCTCTAGGTTTGTCGCTTGATTGGCTATTATAAGAATGAAAGTTATTTGGAATATTGATAGAAATATTTATCAAAGTTTAATTTCAATTGCTTTCGGAATGAAAATTATCGTACAAAATCGAGAGAGTCCAATGGCATTTGGGGGGTTGGGGGTTGAAATGAAGTGCAGTGCACTGCAGATTTTTAAAGGTGTTTAATGTGGCCCTGTAAAAGCAAACAGTAACAACTAAATATGATATTTGTCAGTTTCTATCAACAACTTGCATGGAATGAACTTTCAAATGTAATTTGTCCTAAATTAAAATGAGAAGGTAACAGTTAGTCCTGGGTCTATGGGAATTAGTAATCTGAGTCTTCTCTTTTCCTACACATACATGTGACAGAACTGTCATGTCACAACTGGGATTTTGAAAGTTTTTTTTCACGCTGGAAGTTTTGGTCTGAAAACTGGAAACTTTTTGGTCGACATTTTTTTTCAATGATTCTTATGTGTCCATTGGTTAATAATTTACAATAAATCATGTGTTTGAGCTTTTTTAAATTCAAATTTTATTCATTTTATTTTTGTTTTTTGTAATTTTTTGAAGGGTTTTAAGTTCAATATAGGGCTTTTTTGAAAATTAATTCAATTCTAGTTACACACTAAATAACGCAACTTTTTTTCACACATTTATTACGGAGATACCATTTAAGGTTCCCTGTATAAGGAACTTTAATCTATGGTGGTACTGCCTGGCTAACCTAGTTAGAATATTGTAACGATGTGTCTCAGTCCCCTCACCACAACTCACACCCTCATGCTGCTCGCTGGATATAGGAGTTGTGCTACTGTAGTTTTTCTCTCTCCATGTTTTATAATCAGCTATACATTAATGCAGTAGACGTAATCTGTAACCCATTATTCATTACAATTAAAACATTATTAACGTTTTAACTTATTCAACTTCAATGTAATTTCATGAAATTTTACCTTTATTACAGCGACTGTAAACATTTTTTCCGGAATTACAACCACGGTTTTTTCTCCTTTCGGCTTTTGGTCAAGTGTGAGGTATTTATCCTTTCCCTAATAGTAATTATAGTCAGCCTCCGATTGATAACATTGACCCAGGCCTAAAGCTATCCTTTAATAAAAAAGTACAGAACATGCATGGGTTTACTGAAGTTAAATTAACTACACATTAATTGTTGTTTATTTAATAAAATCAAGGATCCATGAAAACAAGATTGTGGTTTTTTCAAAGGTGTAAAATTTTGACAGAATTTTGAGATGTGCAGGGTAGATCAGGTCACGACAGGTGTGAAATCTACCACCACTATTTGTTCGAAGAGTGGATAATTTAGGTCCTAGTTGCAATTACATGCAGTGTTTGGGAAACTGAATAAAATTTTGACCATTGACACTCAAATGGCTTCGTACCGGTAATTTGGCGGTCTAATTTTTTTTATGTTGAAATTTTTGGAAATGAACGGGAAGATTTTAACTTTTAGCGGGAGGGAACGGGGAGGGAGTCCTCAAAATCGGGAGATTTTAATCTCCGCCGGGAGAATCACATGTATGCTACGCATGAAATCCCATCCGATCTGAACACTTTGCTTCAAAAAGGTTCACATTACAGATAATTAATAG
Organism: Ostrea lurida; assembly: GCA_903981925.1. NCBI lineage: Eukaryota > Metazoa > Mollusca > Bivalvia > Ostreida > Ostreidae > Ostrea > Ostrea lurida. The sequence goes on from CAJDSM010070024.1 coordinate 15,076, forward strand.
GAGCCCATCACTTATCTCTTTTCCGCTGTACTGAATTTATAAAGCAGTTTTTCTCTAACAGCTAGAAATTCTACTAAGCTACCTTGGCATGACAATGATCTTAATGCACATACCCTCCCCTACGCAATTTGAAAAAATAGAACCAACAAGAGGTACTGTGGAGCAATGCTCCCGAAGGATATTGTTAACTGTTCAAGAATTTAAATCAGAAATCATATCACTACCTTTATGTCAGAAGGAAGCTTGACCTTTGACCTTTTGACCCAAATTCAAATAGGAAACAATCCTTGATCATGGACAGTTCATTTGTATGACATGTGATTCTAGGTTGAAAAGTTATAATGCTCTACAGCCAAATTCACATTGGTACTTCCTGTCAGTGCGTTTGAACCGTTGACCTTTTGACCAAATTCGATAGGGACATCTTCGTCCTTAAGTAGTCCATATGTATGATAGGTGGAAAGGCATAACCTTTAGAGCTGGAAAACGCATTTTGCTACTTTCATTGTCCAGGTAGTGCTTGACCTTTGACCTTGACCCCAAATTTATATGGAACATCATCGTCCCATAAAGTAGTCCATATGTATGATATGGTGACTCTAGGTGGAAAGGATAGACACTTTAGAGCCCGGAAACCATTTTCTACTCATTGTCCAGTGTGCTTTACTTTGACCTTTTGACCCCAAAAATCAATAGGGAATATTCTTCGTCCCTTAAGTAGTCCATATGTTATAATAATGGTACTCTAGGTGGAAAGGATAAACACTTTAGAGGCCCGGAAACCATTTTTGCAAAGCTTCATTGTCCCGTGTGCTTGACCTTTAACCTTTTTTGACTCGCCAAAATCATAGGGAACATCTTCGTCCCATAGTTAGTCCATATGTATGATATGGTTGACTCTAGGTGGATAAGGATAAGCACTTTAAGCCCGGAAAAACCATTTGATACTTCATTGTCCAGATGCTTGACCTTTGACCTTTTGACCCAAATCAATAGGGACATCTTTGTCCCATAACAAGTCCCTATGTATGATATGGTGACTCTATGTGGAAAGGATTTAACAATGTACTTTAGAGGCCCGGAAACCATTTTGATAACTTCATTGTCCAGTGTGCTTGACCTTTTGAAACCCCAAAATCGATGGGAACATCTTCGTTCCCATGGGTAAAGTCCATTATGTGCAATGGTTACTCAGGTGAAAGGATAACACTTTAGAGCCCAGAAACCATTGCGTCTACAGACGGCAGACGGACGACAGCCCAATTCCAGTATACCCCCCACCAACTTCGTAAGCGGGGGGGGGGGTATAATAATTATTAGATTATGTAAAATACCCACGCGATCAACCATCAATAAATTGTTCTGCATTGCAGTTTCCTACTTTCTGTAAGTTTTTTTAAGTGACCACTTGTAATAAATGTTCGTATTCTCACAATTCAAAAGATTCCAGAAAGTAGAAACTGCTTGTACAGAGCGACTTATTTTTAAGTGATCGGCGGGGAAAAAATCATAATATTTTGGTTGAACTGTTCCTGTTCCCTCTATTTTCCTCGGGTTTGAAAAAAAAGAGGGGGGGGGGTATGTACATAACAATCTATCATGTATGTACGTATAAAGCATTCCACTTTTTCTGGTGCCTGTGCATATACCGCGCACATGGGATTGTGTATGTTACATATAACTATCAACTAAACTAGAAAAATAAGTTATATTTCTGCAAATTACATCTAAAATAAATATGGTAGGCACTTACACCCCATGCACAACAGGTAGCCTACACCCCCGTGACAAACATTGATTTTTTCATCGATATCTTTAAACACCAATTGTTTTTATTTATTGACCGTATATGTATCAAAGTTTTAATCAATTAGTACGTAATTGTTAGTCACCGTAAAAGTGACAATAAAAACCAAGCGTTGTCCTGACTTTGATCATAAACATGCGGTAGTAGCAACAATTTCTTCGCGATCGTAGAATTGTGTTGAAGTGTTTGATGAAAAGCATAACATGGTGATAGTCTCACCCTTTTGGGGTGAGACTAACACCTTTTTGAAGCAAATCTCACGACCTCACTCTGCAGCCGCGGGTAACAATTCCTCACCCCCCCAAAAAAATTGTTGTTAAATGGGTAGTTATGGCAAATTAGTTTCCCCTTTAACATGAAAGTTGTAATCAAAATAAAGCCAAAAATGCCTGCAATGTCAGAAAGATACTCCAGAAGAATCTTACATTAGTAAGACTAATGCCTATCAAATGAACACTTAACTCCTGAAACTTGAATTGTGAACACTTGAATAATTGCCTTTTATGATAAAAAATGACTAAGCTAAGTTATTTAAAGTCTTATTTGGCCTTTATTACAGCAAATCATTGATATAAAAAAAAATTCTCACCCCAAATCGACCCCAATCTCACCCTTAGCTCGGCAAAATCTCACTCATATAGCAGTCGAATTTATCAGCATGTATGGTGACAGGGAATATAATTGTGTCCATATACTCTTTAATTGATGCTATTCTTCCGTAAGCATAGGTTTCCCTGGCAATTATAATCCATAAATTTGAATATAATATGCAAAAAACTTACCTCGACTACCCGTCCTTTCGGCTTGAGTCAAGCTTACATACACATAACTATGTCCAACTAGCCTACACCCCACCATGTTGGGATGTACCTGGTGAGGAAGGGTATCTTCATTCAATTACACCATGTGTATACTATAGCAGTATATTGATCATGTATGTTATATACATGTTTATCGCAGTAATTATGATCAAATTAATGTTTAATACTACATGATATGATCAATTATGTTTAATGTGTATTGGCAGTAAATATGAATCATTATGTTTTTATGCATGTGTTAATTGGCACTATTGCAGTAAATAATATGAGCAATTAGTTTATGTGTATTGTGGAAATATGATCATTAGTATTTCAGTTGCTTACAGATAGAGAAAACCCAGAACTTTATTGAAGAGTTTGGTCAAGTGAAAACGTTACGGAACTTCAAAGAGTAAGTGAAATTTAAAATGCAAATATTTTAATTCAAAAGCATTAGTATCTTCGATAATTGTATTTATCACAGCAACTTGTACTGTTTCCGGGTTCATATACGTGGGTCCGGAAAAACGATATGAACTCGAAGCCAAGGTTTCATAAAAAATGCAAATTAGGTAAGTCAATCGATCTTGCGCTAACGTAAAGTTAACCGCACATCAGGCTTGAAAACTGTAAACATTGATGGTATAAGACATTGTTTTTCACTCGAGGTTGTTCCAAGAGGTTTGTGTCTTTTATGAGGTTAAAAAAAATTCAAGCTTCATCAACACGTGACTTTTGCAGACGACGTCACAATCGAATTGGTCGACGTCAAAAATAAGCAACGACAAATTAGGGTTGTGAAATAGAAAATAAATCAAGATACGCAGTTACTGATATTTGTACATTGTATAATAAATAAGAATCTTATACTCATGCTCATGGCATATAAAATTTATGAATTCGTTATCGGATTTAATATTTCCCTCGCCAAGGCTCGGGGAAATATTAAATCGGTAACTCATTTCATAAATTCCATATGCCATAACACTCATTCAATGATCCTCTATTTATCACACAACTGTACTGTTCTGGTTATAACGTGGGTCCGGATAAAATGGATATGAACTCGTAGCTCAGGTTCATAAAAATGCAAATTAGGTAGGGTCAATCATTCATGGCACGTAAAGAAACAACAAATCATTCTTTGAAACTGTTACATTGAGAAAGTGAAAAATATTGTTTTGTCACGCAAAGTTTGTTCCAAGAAGATTTTGTGTCTTTTGTGAAAGTGTAAACAGAAATTGCAAGCTTCTTCAAACTGTGACATTGCAGACGACCATCCACAATCAAAAAATTTGATAATAACAAACAAGCGAAATTTTCAGGTTGTGAATAGAAAGTGAATCAAATTGATGCTTTTAAATGATTGTGGATAAATAGAATCTTACACTCGTGCTTATGAATATATATGTAAATTTTATGAAAAATTGTTACCTGAATTTAAATATTCCTGATCTTGCAATCGTAACCTCATTTCATATGCCATAAGCACTTGTTTCAAGATCCTCTATTTATGGTACATTTCTTTAAATTAGTTTTGGCACAATATTAAACAATCAAGTCCTACTGTAAAAATTTTTGACATTCTGAAATGAAAGTTATTTTATACTGACCGATGTTCTTTTCAGTCCCAAATTACTCAAACATTCACTTCATTTCAGAAAGATGTTAACGGGGCATGGACCGTTTTGAACTAAAAATGTTCAAATTTTAGATTGCCAATTTAATGTATACAATGCTTTAACTAAGGTTTTCTAATGGTCAGGAAAAATTTTAAACGATCATTTGTTGACTTCCAGTGGAGATAGCAGCACTTACAATTCTTTTGTTATGTAAACAGGCCCGAGCCATGATTTTGCCTGACCTAATATTGAATATGCTCCTAAACATTCCATTTTAAAGCAGAATTTTTTTCAAATTAGAAGTTCATTCTAAACACAATTAAACAGTGTCTAGTGTTTCGCACATCTCATATTGTTTTTTAAACATGATACTTTTTCTACACGATGCAGTCTTTTTGTAAACATTAAACAAGGTCTCGAGCCCTTGTTTACATTGCGAGATTTGTGACCACTGTATCTTACTTATAACTCAAGAAACTGATTTTAAATTTTTTGCTGACCACTACCAATAACTTGATTAAGCATTTCAAACATCAAAAATTGGCATCTAAAATTTGAACATTTCTAGCTCACGCTGACCGAAGGTTGAAGTGAGCTATTCTGATCGCCTTTTTGTCCGTCGTTCTGGTACCGTGCCGTCCTGTCTGTCCGTTCTGTCCGTTAACTTTTCACAATTTTTTGACTTCTTCTAGAACCGCTAGGCGCCAAATTTCAACCAAACTGGTACACATCATCTTGGTATATAGGGGCTTTCAAGTTTGTTCAAACAGAAGGACCAGGCCCCATCAAAGGGGAAGATAATCATGAAAATGCAAAAATAGGGTGGTGTCATTTAAAATCTTTCTTGCTCCTCAAGAACGCAACTGGGCCAGGAAGCTGAAATTTATATGAAAAGCTTCCTGATATAGTGGAGATTAAGTTTGTTACAAATCATGACGGGGGTCACGATGGGGCCACAATAGAGGATCAAAGTTTTGAACATGTGTTAATATACGGAGAAATTCTTTAAAACTTCTTCCTCAGAACCACTGGGCCAGGAAAAGCTGAAATTATATCGAAGCTTCTGATTTTAGAGGTAGATTAAAATTTGTTTCAAAGATCAATGACCCCCGGGGGTACGATGGGGCCACCAATAGGGGGATCAAAAGTTTTACATATGATTATATAGGGGGGAATCTTTAAAATTTCTTCTCAAACCACTTCCAGGCCAATGAAAGCTGAAATTTATAACGGAAGCTTCCTGAATATAGAGGAGATTCAAGTTCTCTTTCAATCATGACCCCCGGGGGTCGATGGGTCCCAATAGGGTATCAAAGTTTTAACATATGATTTATATAGGGAAAATCTTTAAAAATCTTCTTCTTCAGAACCACTGGGCCCAGGAAGCTGAAATTTATATGAAGCTTCCCTGATATAGAGGAAGATTAATGGTTTGTTCAAATCAATGACCCTCAGGGGTATGATGGGGCCGACATAGGGACAAAAGTTTTACATAATGATTATATAGGGAAAATCTATAAAAATCTTCTTCTCCAGGATCCACTGGATAAGGAAAGGCTGAAATTTTATATGGAAGCTTGT
>CAJDSM010070025.1:705-13688 GCA_903981925.1 Ostrea lurida
AGTGATCCGTGTGTGAATTCAGAGGGAACAGTTAATAGTTGCATGGAAACAGCCACCGCCACAATATGAACGTTTGGACTTAGGGCATTTTTCACCAATGTATGCTGGACAATTTTTGTACAAGATATGTGTTGCGACTCATGATGGAGATTATGGAGAGAAGCAGACTAGTGATGGAGATAAGGGAGAGAAGCAGACTAGTGACGGAGATAAGGGAGAGGAGCAGACTCATGATGGAGATTATGGAGAGACGGGGGGGGTATTAGTCCCGATAGGACAGTTCTAGTTGGATATGTTACTTAAATATATACATATTCATTTTTTAGCGGTTGTAGAAAAATTATTTAAGTTTACAGAAGGTATACAGAAGTGGTGCGTGGCGAACCAGCGAAGGAAGACGGGGTTGAACAGGTGGCAGTAAGGAAAGTGTGGGCAAAAAAGAGCGTCGCGGTATTCCGATGAGACCAAGAAAGTCGGTCGATCGACCGATGACTGAGTGGTGCGGGGGGTGTTGCCAGGGGGAAGTATCGAGGAGGGGGGAGGGCGCTGGGGTGGTTTTGGGGTTGCGGCGTGCGGAGGAAGGAAGAGGGAGCCCACTGGGTGCGGGAATAGAGTGTGGATGTGCGCCATGGTGTGAAAGAGGCGGGTAATGTGGGCAAAGGGACGGGATTGGCGAGGCAATCGAAGACGCGGCGAGCGAGCGGCGAGGTGTAGTGATGCGAAATTGGAAACGTAGCGGTTACAATGATAACAGTTGTCCATGACTGAATGGTCTGCCAGAAAGATCAAGGAAGCTGGCCTGTAGTCGTTATGAAAAAAGTGGTGGACAGAAATGTGTGTCCATGTGTTAAGAGGAGTGAGTTTGAGGCGGCGCACAAAGCCAGAGGAGAGGTTGGAGGTAGACGCAGATTGGAGAACGTGCGTACACGAGTCGATACAGTATGTGCCATCAGCTGATGCCGTCAGTGGCGCAGAGTGGTGCGAGGAAAGCACTGGCCTTGATAGGTGACCTAGAAGCAAAAAGATGTTGGAACGAGGAGGAGGAAAGGGAGTTTGTGAGGACGGCGATCGGGGGTGGTGAGGAGAGAGGGAAGGGTGGTGGTCTAAACAGTGCGGGGTACAGAAAGGGAAGGACAGGGTGTGAGTGTGGGAGCCAGAGCAGGCAGTTCGGGGCAAAAGCTGAGCGATTTGCCACGATAGCAGTGTGAGCACATGAGATCGCAAGCTGCCTCCATTGGTGCGCGAAGATAATCAGGGGGAGTGGCGCGTGGGATGACGTGGATTGGACTGAGCAGAGAAGGGCGTGTGACAGAACGGGCGAGTAGGGATTGCTGACATTTAGACAGGAATATATACTGAAGTTCGTCGCGCAGCAGACAGAAAATGGTTAGGCAGTGTGGGGCGACCAGGGGCATGTTGGAAACTGGGCAGTGTGACAGCAGGGGGCAGGGCAGGACGAGTGAGGGGGGTGCGCGGGGGTACGAGGGAGCGTGCTGTGTGCCAGAGAGGTGATCGAGAGGCGAGCAGTGGCGGTGGCCCGTGGAAGGAGGTGTAATGAGGGGGGAAGAACGCTGGTGAGCAGGAGGAGTGGTGCCCGAGGTGTGTTCAAGAGGGGGAAGTTAGTTCGGTAAGAGATGGGGGTAGGGCAGGTGCGGCAAAGGCGAAGAGAGGAGGCTTGGCTGGATGCGACAGGAGTGGAAGAGACTGACGTGTGCGGCTCGAGCGACGGAGTGAGGGCGAGTGGGTGTCAGTGCCGTGCAGTGGGCTGCTGGTCGCACAGAAGATATGCAGGGGATTGCTGGACGCCGGTGGTGTGTGTGTACGCGGTGGGGAGGGAGGAGAAAGGGTGGTGGCGTAGAGGAGAGGTGGGTTCGGTGTGCATGTTTAGAACTCAGTTAGCTAAGTCAGCGAGATGAGGCAGAGCGCAGGGAGGTGGTGACGAGTGGCGGCAGGGCGGGAGTGTGGAAGAGCTGCCTTAGGACGGATGAGCACTTTGTCCATACTGAGTGCTCCTGTGTGCGCAGAATGAGGGGTGCAGGAATAGGCTGCTCGAGGGTTGTGGGTTCGCTGGGAGAGGACGAGGAGAGTGTGGGGGACAGTGCGAGCAAGAGTAGGTGTGGAGGGCCGCGGACGAAGCTTGAGACAGGAGTGAGTCCACGTGAGTGATGTCGGCCTCCGCGGGTGGAGCGAGGCGGAGGGGCGACGCCAGCGGTAAGGGTGGCGGGTGTGAGGAACAAGGGTGAACTGTGAACAGTGGGTGAGTGTGTGTATGTGGGGGTGGGAGGTTGAGAACTGGCATCGAGACTGCCATAGAAGATGAAGGCGAAGATGCAGGAGTGAAAATAGAATGGGTGGGCATGGGGGGTCCGTGTGAGACTCAATGTGCGAGCGAAAGAGTTCGGGTGTGAGCAGAGGGGGTGGTGGGGAGGGGAGTAAGTTACATATAGGTCAGTTGAAGCGCGGAGAGGGTGAGTGAGTATTGGAGCGTGCCCCGAAAAGTGTCTGAGATCGTCGTCAAGAGCATGACTAACGAAGGTGTGGAGTGAGTTGAGTGTTGTAGGGAGGGGGGATCTGGAGGTGATGGGAGTAGTAAAAGATCCCCGCCTGTCTACCTAGCAGGTTTTATCTTTAGAGAGGGCTTAGGACGATCTGCTTAATGTAAAGTTGTGAGTAGGAGTTTAGTGTGAACAGAAGAATACTTTAGCAAGTAAAGAATCTCGACAGTGCGACTTGGAGGAGTTGTTTCCTGTATCTGTTGATAAAAGGTACGAGGTCTGAAAGCCGTTGGACCTTTGTCATGTCATGTTAGAAGTGTCAGTAGCTGTTTTGTATATTTGAGGGAGTTTAGGCACAGGGACGGTGAGCTTAAGAGTGCATTGTTTCGACAACAGCAAGAAAAGGTAGGAATCAATTAGCGGAACATATCCAATGATAGTGTTGCCGTGTCGGGACTGAATAGCCCCGCGGCAGCCAGCGCTACGTATTACACACAACGAGGAATTTTCGGAGATGTAAACAGAAGTTGGTTAATCAAATGTGTAGAGAGTGTAGTACATGAAGAATGTGACGTGTGTAGGAGGAGTGTGGGACGGATGCACTAAGTGCGGAGGAGTACATTGGTGAAAGTGCGCGCTTGAGAGTCCAAGAAGGTTCAGTGATCTTGTACGAGAAAGATTTGTCCAGCACATACATTGGTGAGAAGTGCGCATACAGTCCAGAACAGTTGATAGTTGTGGGGCGGTGTGTGGTTTCGCAGGTGCAACTGATTAAGACTGGTATGGCCGGCGATGTGAAGTTACGAACACGTTCACTATTCAAATTAATATGAACCATTCCAGCATTTTATGGGGGGGGAGGTGTGAGTATGGACGGATGGGGAGTGTACAAATGAGAAATACAGTGGAGGACATGGTCTATGGACCGAGTAGGGAGTTGGGAGGTCGATGATTAGTTGACCAGTGTGTGTTGTTACTAGAGGATAGTCAGTCTAGAATCTGATGGCGACGAGCAGAATCTAAAAGAGTACGGCCACATTCCGAGAAGCAAATAGAGCAATGCTCGATCACGAAGATGGATAGACGTAACAGACGAGAATCCACAAATTGACGTACTGTCTTTCACATCGTCTCGAGATATACTGTTAGATGGACTGGATTACTGTTCCTGACTATCGTTACGGGGGAGGGTATGCTACGTCTTAAATTAGGTGGCGTGCGCCGTTACGTAGTTTAGCTACTCTAGTTGCCGCAACGTCTTCTGACCAAGACTACTTCCTCTCAAATGATGCATAAATCGTAGAACGAGTGGGACAAACGAGAGGTTAGTGGACTAGAAAACTAATGACACAAATCTCACAAAGAACGGAGTAATCTAGAGAACAACGGTCAATACAAACAAATAAAAGTGAAAGCGTATTAGAAGACAGCACTTAAAATGACAACAATCGGAAAATGGTGCAACTGACATGTGCAGAATTCGCAGAGCAACACAGACCGAGTAATATTTAGGCGTGCCAACCAGTTACTTGGTGATGTTTGTCGTGTGTTTAGACCTCGGAATGCGGTCCTTCACTCGGCGCGGCTTTCAGTAAAACTACATTGTATCTGAATCGTGTTGCGATGGGTCTGCTCTCTTTGATTGAGTCTCGCGTAGAGGCTCCAAACTTCCTATAGAAGTCATTTCGAGTACTTTGATTTCACTTTAGAGGTTTCCATGAGGGTGCTGTGTGTGAGTGCGTGCATCTTCGAAGACATTCAGACAGAGAGAGGCGGCTGGGAATAACCAAGGGTTCGATGGTATGAGCTTGCAGATGTCTGTTTGTCTGTCCTCAATGTTCGATCTATGGGCAGTCAATCACTCGTCAATTCGTGTGACTGACCCAGGTTCAGACAAGGATCTCTAAGAGAGGAGAAGGTATTCAATGTTGCTTCTGTGCCGATTCAGAGCTAAAGCTATTGTCAGCATTTGATAGGAGAAGACAAATGGTGCCAGGGGATCAATGCAATCTTCTCGGGCCATTACCAGAGTTGGAGAGGTATACCCCGAATACCCGAACGCGAATGAGAGGTATTTAGTCTTTCTGTGTAATAGGGCGATTGTGTGCGTCAAGTGTGCAGAAAAGGCCAGTGGCGTACAAAAGCTAAGGGCGCGCGAGTGATAAGGTGCGGCATTTTTCGAGGAGGTGAAAGTGTTCGCCGCAGTATCTGGCGCGAGGGATACACGGAGTACTGCTTCTCTGTGCATGCTTCTCTCGCGCTGCATCTGCGGATGCGAGGCTAGTCTGGCGGTATTCTCTCCCTAAAATCTTACGATCACTAGGTCTGTTTCGTCTCCCCTCTATCATCACTAGTCTGCGTGGCTTCGTCCGTACAGAGAGACCAGGTTCGTGACTCTATTAAAAGCAGGCAGTTAAAAGCATTGCTAATGTACTTGACATCCAAGTTAACTAGTAGAGCGAGTGTGCTGCTGATGCGCGTGAGCTCCTCGCAAGGATTTAGCGTATAGAGGACAGGTCAACGGACTGCTCTAATTGTGTCACTTCGAACAGGTCGACGATAGCTCCCCAGGAGTTCGCTTAGGAAAGAGGGATAGTGGGGGATATATTCAGTCGGATTGCTTTGTGTCGCGTAAATTTTGCACGCTTAGAATTAGAAAAGGAGACCCTCCAGCAAAACAGGACAGAATTGAAAGATGCGTATAGAGGAGTCCGGAGTCAGAATTGAATGTGCCAATCAGAGAACAGGTGCAGTGAATAACTGCGGATATTAAGCGAGGGATTACGCATGTAGTGCCACCTGCGCGCAGCAAAACGTTAGTGTTTGAAGTCGTGAGTTATCGAAATAGTGTGATCAATATTTTCTGATGTGTTGAGACAAGGCATATGGTGTCGAGACAGTGTTCAATATAAAGTAATCTGCGAGTTCCAGGTTCGCTTGGACATTGTCAGAGTGGCTTCATGAATTCTGTTTCACTTGAGAACTCTTAATTGGGTTACGTCTTCGGTGTGCTTGTGGTGGACAATTTAGAGAAAGGTGAGGACTGGCAGTTTACAAACGTGTTAATATGTATAATACACGACGGCGTGCATTCTGTGACGAGCTGGCTCGTGAGAAAAGAACACAAGTTCGAGCTGTTCTAATCTATGTGGTAAAAGTCCACGGTATGACATATAACGTTGTCGTTTAAGTGAACTTAGGGGTGGTGTAGCGTTCAGGCAGGGTACTGGGAACTGCCGTAGCGTGGGTAGTTCACTCCGTAGTCAATGCTAAGACTACAGACGATGTGAATTGTCGTGTCAGAGACAATGCGAGCCGTTGTTCGGGTATGTTTTGGAGTGACTTCCTCGAATTAGCTGATCCGGAAAAGGAAATCAGGGGAGTCGAATTTGAAAGGTGTAGGCCCAGGGGTAGAACTGGATTCCAGGAACGGATTGCAAGTGAGGGGAGAAGCATTACACAACAGGAGATAGTAAATCGGCTGGTTCGCAAGTGAGAGGTGCGTCTAGCCGACAGCTGCGTATCGCTGGTGACTACTAACACACATAACTACTGAACGTGTAAAGAGTCACTTCGAAGAGGTACTTGTATGGTCATGATTCCAGAGAAGTTGTGTCGAATCAGTGTGGATTTCGTCAAAGAGCGTCGGTAGAGGCGTATAGAAGAACATTCAAGTCGACGAATTTTGTCTGAGGGGCTTGACGCGCATCAAAAGCGATATGATTTATCTCCGAGCACTTGTAATAGAACATTCCGTGGGCACGCGTAAGAGTTGTAAGAAGGTCTTAGGCTTTTGTCAATAATTGATAATTGCTTTTTGAGACAGCAAAAACGGCAGCCCGAAGAGTAGCAGTTTCTGGTCTGGGGAAGGCAAGGAGTAACATGCTTTGTGTCAGAAAGCACTCTAGTTGCACCACACAAGTTACTGCTGGAAGAGGATCTAAGAGGTGCGATGGTTGGGGTTTAATATCATAGGTAGATAGTTTACGTGTGTCTGTTGGAGGGGGAGGTGCTGGTCCAAAGCGAGTGCTGTTCGTGATTTCGCTGGAGTGGGCACTAGTTGTGCCCGCGCTGTGATTGTGCGGACTGTATTGTTTAGTATTCATACGAAGCAGCAGTGTTGTTCGTAAACTTTTAGTTGGGTTATAGAACAGGCGACAAGAAAGGGAGCTTGCCGTGTCGTGTGAGAGCCTGTAGGGCTGGTGACTGAGTATATAGACGGTGATCGTTAGCAATTAACAACTACATGAATGTAGCAGGGTAGTGTCCAGTTGGAGTATCTATCCTGACGAACTTGAAATTGAGAGGGAGCACCACAGAATCGTGGAAGATGTGCCTTTGGATAAGTTTTTGAGAGTATTTTACTTATAGTGACGTCTGTGAATGCAGACTGAGCACTTGGGAGGCGATGTATATGTGATAAAGAGGCTTGGAGTGACTGTGTGGCGTTAGCCGAGTTGGTGCGAGAGTTTCATGGTGTTTTTGTGTAGTAGAGTAGCTACGCCTCGCTGTTATGGTGTGTGATGTCTCTCAGGTTGAGTTCGATAGCGCGGAGGCATGGCCAGTGCGGTATGGATAGGGTTTGTGAAGCGAGCCAACACGTGTACTAGACCGAAAAGTTGGATGGCTGTGCAGGGGTGTATAACCAGAGATGTCGTTTAAAGTGCAATCAGTTTCGGGAACATTGTGACGGGTCGGCGTATAATGAGCCTGGCGGTTTGCGATTCAGCACAGTGTATACAACTGAAATAATATGTTGAGGGAGTGTGGTGTGTCGTGAGCCCCGGTGTGGTTAGACGGTGTATTTCCAGTAGTAGATTTGGAACGTGGGGGGTAACCCCGGGTTTACTTTGGTGGGGTAAAAGGGCGTCCGCGTGTGACCGGTCAGCCGAGAGGGGATGCTTAGGACTCCGTGCGGATGGCACCTGGATACCGTGCCTTCGCTTGGGTCGTCGAAAGGGGTCGTGTTGCCTTCACTCGATTATTAGTATGTGTGTTGTTGGCTATGGATACGATTTGATACTGTGTTGGTAGCGTCGCAGGGTTGAGTGGATGTGATGACCGGCGTGACGGTTAAGCTATGGAACAGTCTGGGTGGACTGCTTATGACCGTTTTGGCGTCTGCTCTAAGGATGTAACGTGGTAGAAGCAGGTTAGCCAGGGACGATCAGGGATTACACCAAGAGAAAAAATCACTAGAGAGCATGGGGCTGTAACTCGAAGAGAATTACGATTCCCGGTGATGTAGGATGGTTTACGGCTCATTAAATGATTGTTGTATAGAAGAAGTGAAGCGGATGTCTTGAGTTTGGAGTATAGCCATAAAAGTGGCGGAGTGAGAGTACGGATGTATTGTCGAAGTGTTGTCTAGCGAATTGATGTGAGGTTGCGGGCTTGTGGATGCGGTTAAGGGGCTCTCGAATGTTAACGTTGAGCAGACGCAAAACGGGGTGATTCAGCGTCACGAGACGTGTTCTGAAGGGATTAAGTCGTTCATTGTATAAAATGGGCGAGGGGGCGGGAGGGGGGGTAGCAAAGTAGTCACAACGTGGTCGAGTGAGTCCAAGAAAAACATAACAAAGAAATTCGAGTCGGTTGTTAAGGGGGCAACACGGAGCCTTCGACGAGAACGGAGAGCGAGGAGTCAGGTGCCATGGGGGAGGTAAGCATGGGCGTCCTCTGCGACCGGGTCACAGCCCCCCGGGTGGCCTTTGTGCGAAGACAAAGTCAAGCGGTACCCGGGCGTCAGAATCTAGTGGAAGAAAATGAGCAGTCTGAGACAAGGTTAGTGAGAAGCAGACTCAGTCAACAATGTGGAGGTTGAGTGAAATGGGGTAGTCGCAAACGAACGGGTCATGGGGGGGGGGCGGTTGATGTAGGCGACCGTAGAGAATTTGAGAATGAGTGACTGTGGCGTAAAACGGATGAGTGTTGGGTATGGTGGACCCGGGTGGCAGACGATCGAACTTTCCGTTGTTGTAGTCAGTGTGGGGCCTCGCGGTTTAGAAAGGTGCAATCATAACGCGTGGCGATTGTGGCCGTGCGTTATGCGAGAAGTGAGAGAGAGAGAGCGTCACGAACAGCCATGAAGCAGAGGTAGAGGATAGTGGTACATTACGGATTGACACAGAGAAAGGGAAAGTTGACGATTAGCCAAAGTCGGAGTGCCATTGGACGCTTGATAAAGTAATAAATGTAGTGTCAGGTCGGCGGATTAGGGTCCAATGATGTGGAAAGTAAAAATATCCAGAAAATGAGGGACATCGTGTCGTGTACTGTTGTGTCCGTTTATTTCAAGTAGTGCGGTAACAGGAGTGTGAGTCAGGCGATGGACATAATTGTGGAGAAATGTGGAGAATTGTGAATGATAATGGAGTTCGTCGTCGCGAGATGAGTACCTATAGGAGTAGGGTTGAAACGGAGCACGGCAAGGGTTTTGGCGGGGCGGGGCATGAGTGTTTGTGCCGGTAACAGTTTTGAACAGAGAGTCGGCTAGGTGGCGTAGTATGAAGATAAAGCATGGAAGTCTGCCGGAAATAAGGGGGGCACAGGTTGTAGTTCCATAGGAGATACCAACGGAGAGGTGTGTTGGAGAGGACGATGAGGTCGATCCGAAAGACTAGGGATATGATTATTATGCTATTGAGAAGCACCAAGGCATGTCTTATAGTCCTCTTCCGCAGGGATACTGTGTCGGCAGTATGTCAGAAGTGGATGGTCTGAAAATATGTGATCGTTGTTCCGGACGGATCACACAGAACACTTGTATTTTCGGGGAGTGCGCGGTTTGTTCAAAAAAAGCCAATTAGGGTCAATAGTACTCGAAAAAGCCTAGATTTTCAATTATGCGTGAGGGAAGGATCTCGTGTGTATTAAAGTGTGGGGAGGGGAGGGATCATTGAGGTGTTTTGATTGCAGTCGAATTTTAGAAAGAAATCTCCGTGACGATTGAAAGATTTGCGTAGACAGCATTCTTTTAGAGTTTTTAGATCCACATCTGAATTGACCGAGCGCACTTCATGGTACACATAGACTATGTCGGAGTGGAACGAGTATCTCTGAGAGTGACGCTGTGTTAACGAGATGAGAGTAGTTTTGTTAGTAGTAAAGGGAATAGAGATTCGTGAGGCACTTACCTGGAAACCGAGCGCATCGGGGGTGAGGTCTGTGTTTGATAAGGGAGGTTGTTGGATGCAGAGTGTTAGGGAAAATGCCAACGTAAGGGTATGATGAGATTCAAATTGATCCGCGTGGCTCTCTCTCTCTGAAGAGTAGTTCAAACGACAGGGTGATTTGATAGAAGAGATTTTCATACTTTAGTCAACGATTGCTAGGAGCTATACATGGTGTGCCCAGATGTTTGAGAGGGTGAAAGCCCGGAGCTTATTTAGAGAAGACAGAGAGTATGACAATACTGACATTTTTACCGAAGGGTGCGGGAATAGACAGCTCTATAGCTGGTTTGCTTTTGTAGGAGCAGCTCCGGTCAAGAAGAGTGGGAGCAGGCTCTGGTGGCTAATAGAATTAGAGCCGCGCTTCCTGTCAGACTCGCCGAAGCGTTAGCGTTTGTCTGAAGAAAATGTTCACCAAGCAGGGCGGGCCCGAGACGTAAGAGACTGTGGCCGAGTTCATAAGATGAAAGAGATCAATGAGGGAGGCGGTGAGAATGTAGGGGCCGAGACGGAACTCGCCAGGAAGGGTAGCTGTTCATGAACAGTTTCGAGACCAATGTTAGTCCGTTCAACAATAGAGAGAGATTGAATCACAATATTCCGAACAGGATTTAACAGAGTAAGTTTGGGTGTGCCGAGTGGGACATGCAGTAATCGCTCGGTTCAGATTATGCCCGCAGCGTAGTAGTGCACCGTAAGTTGTTCTGGGAGATAATGCAGTTCAGATCGTGTAGCTATAAGGACGCTCCATAGCGAGTTTATTTTCTTGTTGTGCGGGGGTTTTTTATTTTAGAGAGGGAATTGAGCGAAAAAAGATGGGTAAATTTACGTAATATAGCCTATTTAGAGTGCGAACTTGAAAGCAGTCGTGGACCTGTTCTAAGGTGGAACTTAGAGCAGCTGGGGGTTGAGCCTGTTCTAGGAGTAAACTTGCGGGACGCGAGCTGCTAGAGGCGTCACGCAGACGGCTGGCTAAGTTAAACTGTGGGAGCATTCATTGAATGCTTTGAGGACTGCTTATAGAGAGGTATAGAACTGGTCGGCGAGGTCTTGTAGGAAGATGAGAAGCAGACTATGATGAAGGAGTAGGGGGAGAGACCAGACTAGTGGATGAAGACTAGGGAGAGAACCGCAGGGAACTGGTGAGTGGGAGGATGGAGGGCGAGATAAAGCGGGGAGAGGAACAGACTCGTGATGGAGGGATAGGGAGGATAGGTTTCCACTTGCAAACAAGGGCACCGATACTAGGCTTGAGCTGGATTGAGTGCTCTTTGACAGGTGATGCGCCAAGAAGCATGGACCAGCTGGGCACAGAAAACTAATATGAGTTTGGTTCGTGAGGTGTATCCGGGGGATACCCTGTGGCGCAGCTCTGTGGCCCGGAGCAGAGGTGGTCTCGATATCAGGTGATATTGTTTTTGCAGCAAATCTGGACAATGCTTAGCTTGTTAGAGAATCGGGAAGAAGCAACATTGAAGGTAGTCTTAGAGGATGTTGAATGGGCGATCAAGAAAGACTAGGGAGCGGGAGGATGACCTGGGCAAGATTGAAGATGGGTAAGGAACAACACAAGGACAGGCGGTGAAAGCAAGTACCATTAGACTTGTTAGTGCCAAGGTTGAATGGCGAGAGAACCGAGTCAGAGGAGGGCAGTATATGGAAATAATGTGAAGAATCAGAGTACCGACAGGAATAGTTTCAAGGATAGTGTGGTATGAGGAGAGAACGAGATCCAAAAGAGGGAGAGGACACGCGAACCGATCAGAGTGACAAGGTAGTGGGTTCCTGGAGCCGGGGGGGGCGCGAAGGGGAAGGAGCTAGGGGCCGCAAAGCAAACGACCAAAATCATACAGACTGGTGGAGTGGCATAATATGTGCTCTCTTGTGGGAGGGACGTGTTGCGACATCTGCAAATGTCATTGACATTTTGTCTGTTGATCATTTTAAGTTGTCTTTTAATATCGATTTCACTTTATTTGTTCGTATTGAGTGTTTTAGACTCAATTCCTTTTTGGAGATTGTGTCACTTAGTTATGTGGTACAGTCGCACTATCCGTTGTTGTCGAGGTGTTTACGATGTTTAGCGATCAATGCTTGGAGAGGAGAGCGGAGTAGTTTTGGGTCAGAAGACAAGTGTGGCGAGACTCAGAGGTGAGATAGGGTTAGTGAAGCTGAATAATGGTGGAGAAAGTAGGTAGTGGAAGTAGATTAGGAAAATCAGTAGATACCATTATAGAAGTATAAGAAGATGAGAGTGAGAGGGAAGTACGTAAAGTGTGATTGTCTGTATCGCGGTGGAAATCCTTAGGTTGAGTTGGTGTATATGTTCCGATGTGGCGGATTTGTTTAGATTTTGGTGGTATGTAAATAGAGGAGCATATACCTAGAAGAGAACGGTTGTGCGATAATTATCGGATTGCAGATTACGTGGTATGTTCGGACGGATAAAATGTCAGTTGTAGTTGGTGGCATGCTTGTACTGTAGTTTGATGGAATGAGTGGATAATGATAACACTGTGTGAGCAAGTGTTTACACTATTGAATGTGTGGGGAATAGGTGAGTACCGGAGGGAGGGTGTGGGGGAATTTCAGAGGGAAACAGGTTGAATGTTGACATGGAAAAACAGCACACAGTGGGGGGTCGCCACAATAAGTGAAGTTTGGACTTAGGGCATTGTTTCACCGAGTATGTTGCCGAGACAAGTTTTTTTGACAAGATAGTGTTGTGGGACTCGGTAGAGTTTACAACATTGTATGGCATTAAGGCATCGTCCACACGTCCTCCCAGAATTGAAGTGTGATAATTTACCGAGGGATAGTGAGACAAACTCTGTTGGAGGATCTGAGAAAAACTCTGTGGTGTGTTAAGTGTTGTGTGTGGGCCGCGCGGGGGGGGTAATTCAGTCGCCGAAGGTAAGGACAGTTCGAGTTGAATGTTAGCTGATATTGTATGTATAATTGTTTTTTGCGGGTGTGTAGAAAATGAGATGTGTAGAGTACGGTGCCGCAAGACAAAGTAGTAAAAGACGAGGGGAGCGGGGGAGTGAGTGACATTTAGACAGTGCGGACATGAACAAAGTCGCGGAGCTTTTGCTACGCGTGTAATTGTAGTCAAAGATACCAGGAAACAGGAATTCACGTGTAAGTCTGTGAGAGTGTTGTATTTGTGGCAGTAGATCTTCTGTGGTTCGGAAAGCTAGGAGTTATAACGGGGAATACATATTTAGAAGAGAATAATATCTTGTAAGAGATAGAGATATCGTGGAGGTAGGAGAAAATGGGGATTTTTGATTCCCTGATCAGAGAATGTACCACA
>CAJDSM010070026.1:371-13045 GCA_903981925.1 Ostrea lurida
TTAACCGGTATACTAGAAGTGTTCCGCTTTACGTGTATGGTGTAACACGTCAATGTTAACTTCGCCAGTTTAATATTTGTCAGTGAAACACATCGTACAAAAACATGATATATGAAGGTTGAAATCTCAAGAAAGAATGTAAGCCCCTTGATGGGTTATCACATCTTCATTACAGAAGAATTGAATTATTACAAAGAACAACCATTGTAAGGAAGTCTAGATCTTGACCCCGATTATCAAATATGCGCGTTATCAAAAGAGACGAACGTTAAATGAAAGGTTAAATTGTCTCGTGTTCTTGTCATAACTATACACAGAGGCAATATGTTCATCATTCTGTTTCTCCTTTGTTGCTGTCAAACTTCTCTCGCTTCACAGTTAGATGATTCTCCGGTCATCCAAGCTTTGGAAGAGAGAATTACTTTGTTAGAGCTTAACATTGAAAAGCAGCATCTGGGTGCCAGCCATACTAATAATCCACTCTCAGATCTACCCGAGAAAAATGGCGTCGTTTCTGAAACATACCGAAATTTCGAAAGCAAAATCCGTATCCTGGAAGAAAAGTTGTTAGACCATGAAGAAGTAAATATCCAACTTAAAGGTTCTAAGAACAGAATTGATGCTTTGGAAAAAACTGTTCATGACTTATTGACAATTGTGAAAAATCAGGAAAAGGAACTTAACAGTGTCCGAGAACTTAAAACCAAAGTAGTTGACCAAGACAGAACAATAGCAGATCTAAGGAAACAGACATATAAATGTGAAAGTTTGATTTTCAATTTTCAAAATCAATTGAATATGTTTCAACATAGTGAGGAATCTAAACATAACGTATTAGATTCAATGGATAAGTCACGTGGAGATGATGATGAAGTAGAGAAGCAAAGTTCTATCAAAAGCGTTCACCCAGAAAATAGAGAGGTTCATGCACTGCAAAGTAAGTTCATAAAACCGTTATACCTATCATAATCTCATCTCATTTAAAGATGAATTAAAGAAGTATTTGATCATTCGTATCAAAGTACACTTCGGAGATGAGTTAAATTAATGCATTTGCTAGTAAATTCACGTCTTTTGATATACAAAAATTCACCTAATTTATATGGATTTGACGTGTCATTATTGAAGTGAAGATGGAAAGTTGCACGAAAGTTGAGTAAAGAGACTATTTCCGGAACTTTAACTGTAGCAAATGTTATACATTAAATATTGTCTGATCATTAAATGTATTGCACTTTGATATAATTATTTATTAAAATAATAGATCCTGTACACACGGCTTTACAGGATTTTTAAAACTGCCTATACTTCTGTAGTCTTCTGGTTAAAGTGTACGTAAAGCCCGAATATTCTCTACTAGTAGTGGAACCAAATCCACTGTTCACAATTGGTTGAACCACTCACGATAGAATCGCATAGACTAAATATTTCATTCAACATTATAGATTTAATACACAAACATATGTTTTTTTTTTAAAACAAGATAAAGCATCTTTCAAAGGGGTGATAAAACCAGATAGTGAATCAAGATTCTTAGTTATAATTTTCTAGTTATCATGCCACTTACCTCAATTGACGTACATCTAAAATATAATTACATTCAACAGGCAATGAATTAAAAATAGTTGGATCTAAAATAGCGTGTAAACAAACAAGAAACCAGGTGGGAACATACTTTTCATGCAATGTGTAATATATTTTGGAGCTTATATGTTCAGTTGTGCGCATTCAAAATATTGCAACTTCTATGTATGACACACTTTTCAAATATCATGATGCCAGAAAAATCCATAAATCAATCTGGAAATCATAGTATGACTTTATCAAATAGTCTGCCATGAATTGTGATACGCCCTGATATATATTTTGAGTACGTGACTTGACTCTACAATTGCACGTGTATGCTCTATCAATGACACCCTGAATTTCCAAACCCAGTCACAAGTCATTTAAAAAATCAGCAGTTACTCTCACAAAAAACAGCATCGGCGATTGGTCCATCTCACCAATCCCAATGTATCTGTTAAATTGAAATAAATTGTAAAATTGGTTATTTCATTTCATTTGCTTTGGGTAAGTATTTCAATTATAAACATACACGAATCGCTTCTTCCATAACACTAATGATCACACATTGTACGTGACCAAGAACTGCCTTCCATTTTTTCACATAGCACAATATAATTCATTTTCCCTACAAAGCTAATAGTATCTTCACGCCCAAGACACAACGCTGGTCTATTTAAACTTGAAGATAGGAATCTTGATTTTGATTGGCTATTGGATATTGTGATACGCGAATCTTGATTTTGAACTTGAATTTCGTAGTGTTGAATTATGATTTAGGAATAGTGCATCGAATGACCTTCTGGCGCTTCAGCTTAGCTATTAATCCCAAGTAGAATACCAAATAATAAGGTTTGAAAAAATGATACCATGATACACACAAGAGTGAAAACACCAAATGGTAGTAAGAATGTTTAGATAAGTAAATAGATTCCCATGTCGGCCGTAGACCCAACGAGCGCAGCTTCTATGGATCAATTAATAACGGTAAATTGTCACTGATATATGGTAGTCAAATCACTTGTATAGAAAACGACTTTAACCATTTTGAATCGAAACAACGATCAAACAGCAATGCAAATTACCAAATACAGGCCACAACTCCAAACTTAACGTTATCAACACCATTAATTGCGAAATCCTGTCTTTAAACCGTGGCTGTTAAAATTCCTGCAACACAATCTTGCATGTAATAATGCCCTAATATTCACATATATCAATGCCGAAAGCTCTTGTATCGCCATAATACTGATAATGAGACTATCTACACCGATCAAATGTCGTGATGAATGCAAGTCTCTAAATTACTAAAAAAATATGTGAAGTTTGAGGAAAAACTAAATGCTCCTTGCAATCAAGATAGTTTGAGTGAGTTGCCACTTAAATGTCAATGAGTTCAAGAAAATATCAAGTACGAAGCAAACATGGGAAGACTCTTGCATAAGGGTCCGTTTCATTCTAAGTACGCTGCGGATATATTGAACCGTGTATTGATGAATCGATATTCAATCTATCATTATGTGGTCAATCGAACAAATCGACCAAAACATACAATCTTAGTAAAATAGAGATCGCAATTAGACTATTATATATAATGCGTAAATATGAGATTTCTATCGAATCACAATCCTAAAAAGATATATAAAGATCGAGATGTAATGGCAAATATGAACGACATAAACCGCAACCTGAATTTGTTGGTAACTTATTTAAGGTAGTTCAAGTGATTAAAACAATGATGACGATATTAAGACACTAGTCTCCAAACCAACATAAAATTTAATCAATTCCATAAGTAACTCAAGAATGACTATTATGTTCACTCTGAAAAATCTTTAGGTGGCATCAAGCCGGATTTCTAAACAAAAAACATGTCAATATTTTTTTCCTCAACACCAGACAACTTTAATTTATCATGGAGCATTATTTTTCAACACTGCCGTATCAATTATCTGAGAAAAGCCTAGATCTTGAATTTGATCGAGAGAAATTGTGCATAATTGTGGAAATCTAAGTTTGATGCAGTCAATTTAGAAAAATTCGTGCTTAAGTTTCGAAAGTAAATTTTAAGATCCTAGATTCTGATTGCCACCACTTGAATGGGGCGAGCAGTACCGATTGATGTGCTCTTAAAACCGTTCTAAATGTTAACAATGTATGGCTCACGCGGGTGTACGTCAACAGGACTGAATGCACTACTCTCTATGCCTAGACACACTAGACCACCTCTCGGTTCCAGGTCCTGCTAACCCAACTCTTGTTTGGTCGTAATTTGAGACTTAACTAGATTGATCACTCTTCGTTATCTTGCTACATATCCTACTTACTGTCTCCAAAAATCTACAACAAATGATCGACAGTATATAATTTTCATCATCTTGAGACAAGTTTTGTCATCAAAGAGATTATTATTTCATTTAAAATCATATATCTCAGATTTACATAAGCTTTAAACAACGTGATGTTTCTGCAATCTTGGACCAATCGTCTGTATTTACTAAACTATTGACCATAGTGCCTGAGGATTTCAGTACATGTTACATTTAGATTGCAAGATGGTCTACAAACTTAAATCCTGTCTGCTATTAGACGACTTTAATATTGTATATTGAAAATAAATAGCGTCTGTAAAATATAAATCAACATTTTCTTTCCCATATTTTATTTGAATTTCAATGATTTTATATCTAACTAATGATATACAAGTAATTTTTTTTCAAGTATACAATAGTGTTAATTAAAAAATGAAAAAATACACAATAAGTTAACAGAATGAATAGTGTTATTCAAAATCCACAGCGGATGTCTCTTACTTCGCACTACATTCGATATTTGTATAATAATTTTTTGGTGGACTATGGTTAAGGGAACAACTTCTTTACTCGCCACTTTATCTACACAAATTCTTCAACTCCACAGGACATGATGCAAGTATTTATCAAGAGAAAAAGAAACCCTAGTGGCTAACGTTTATTAAATTCAATGGGCAAGCTCTACATATTTAGAAAAATATAGCATTTACGTACTAATACTTAATCAAGTATGCTCCAGATATATTGCAATTGATTACAAAAAACTCACAACACCTGTTGCCAATAGCTGAGTTAAGTTACATTATTCAGATGCCATTTGTATAAAGGACTATTCAAACACAACATTGTTATAAATTAAAGGGATAGAAAAAAATCCTAGCCTACTTTATTTTAATCCAGAACATATATTTCCTTCATTGAACACAAATCAAAAATGAGCTGCGCAAATTCTGTACCTAACTCAGTTACATGGTGAGCTTTAGAGAACATGATATGCGCATTTCAATTCGCATCTCGTCTTGTAGCCTTTAATGTGTTGGACAATACTTTTCTGTCCGTGAGGTTTTCGTACTTGTGGTTTTCCATACCAGTGCTCCGAACGTTGAGGTTTCCGGCACCGCTATATTTCTATTGAGCACCAACATGTATTTTATAAGTATACTTAATCGCTTTATCAAATCACCTCTTCTGATTTGGTGCAATGTTGTCTCAATTGAGCTTATCTCTATGCATATTCCGGCTGCGCGGGTTTTTCTCACGAAATTCAACTCAGCATCCTTTCAGTATATTCCGAATGATGTATGTTTTCCAATTGAAGTGGCGTCAAGAGCAATGAAATGGCCGAGATCAAGCACTTAATCTTTTGGAACCCATCCTTGACTTCCCACTTTTTCCTCGAATTTCATTATTTTAAGTTTCGGAAATCTCCGAATTGGTATGCAATCCATTTCGATTTAAAATAAAATGAGATTCCCACCAGAATTGCGGTAAGAAATCACCTTTGCTCGGCACACTGCTGACTTTATGGCGTTGTCTTCAATTCATTAGTTGAATATGTCACGTGATGTCACTAAATCACGACATTTCAATTTCCTCGCGATATATTGCAATGTAGGGATTGAATCCACATTGAGTCAAGATCCAATTATATCAAATACACTTCTTCTTCATGAACTCAGACATGCAAGTCAATTTTCTCTTTAACGTTCTGATGAGAAAGATGAATTCCTGTCCATTTTCACAAACGTTTTAAGTTGAATGAATGTTTGTGCAGTTTAAAGGCTCCGATCAGCCAATTACCTACAATTCAAATTGGACTGATTCCTTAGCCATAATTGTATTTAACTATATTTATCTTATGTAAGGTTTATTCAAAGGACAAATCATACGAATATAATGAGAAAAACACACAGGCAGCAAACATATTTCAAAATTCTTAACGATTTTCAAACAACCCAACTTCGATAGAGAGTATATATTAATAAATCAATCAAAACATAGTCAGTTTGACTTATATATCATATCAAGCACAATGATTGTATAATGTTAATAGACAAGTGCAAAATAAAAATAAATTAGCTTATTACCGCTCTTGTGTAGAACAAAAATACCACCGTAATATCAAAAAAAGACAAAAGCTTTGCGAATAATCTGGCACATCCTGCAAGAAAGAAAAAGTTACTTTCTCTGCTTACACATCTGTCATAAAATTTGACGATATTTCACATCTGAATTGTAAAAGAAATTGCATACTAAGTGCACACCTCAATTACCCTGTGAGGTGATTGGCATGTCCAGAAAAACAAAATCAACGATTTACTTGAAAGATCAAGATCAAGCATTTCATATATTCGTATTCACACCCCGAACACTTAATTAGTTTCTACATCAAATAGTGATTGTGAGGTACCGGTATGGACTAGTGCGGTTTAATAGTCAGGTATAATCTTAAAAAGTAAGTACTGTCTCGTGGTCTGTGCAGAAAAAACTCCACCCATCGTCCGAAATGTGCGTTTGTAAGATAAAACGCGGCGACACCTCTGATTTATATCTTTACGATAATCAACATTTTTCCACTCTCGTAGATATAATCGCAACAACCACGAAAACACTCGTTAGCGTATTCTAACACATCTAACGGTTAATAAATGACTTCAGACTAGACTTACTTCATAACCCGAGAACAAATATTGCTCATCACTTATCTGAAAAGATCATGATAAACTAAAAAAGAACAGTAAGAATAATCAATATGACTCAAAATAGA
The DNA here is from genome assembly GCA_903981925.1 of Ostrea lurida. Taxonomy (NCBI): domain Eukaryota; kingdom Metazoa; phylum Mollusca; class Bivalvia; order Ostreida; family Ostreidae; genus Ostrea; species Ostrea lurida. Next base: position 7,017 of record CAJDSM010070026.1, read on the forward strand.
AATCGCCCACTACTTAAACTGTTCTGCATGGTTTTGGTCTTTAATGAACAAGAGTTTTTCATGACACAGTTGCAGCTACCTGGACTCACGAGACCTTCCTCTACCACCCTATCACTGGAAAACTCAACCAACACACTACCCCTTCTATCGCTATTACTCGGAAGTCACAAAGAGACTTCTGCGACACTCTTCTTATCTGGTGAGAACCGGACACGACTAATACTATCGCTCAATCACAAAGGAAAAAATCACGAGGAACATTCCCTTGTCTACCCGCCATCAATAGGGAACGGCATCTAACACTCAGCTCCCCATCTGAGCCGCTAGCACAAGAAGCACTCGAACATTCTATTTAACCCCTAAGCACCTCGAGGGAATATCCGAGACACGACTCCTGATAATCAATATATTATGGCACTTCCTATATCGGTTATCACAAAGTGCATACGGTACCAACCACTCTTATAGAGGACTGAGTGACATATTCGAAATGCCAGAAATCCCAATCACAGTAAAATAAAATTTTTATTCAAGTTGAGGTATCAAAGAAAAGAATTCAGTAGGCTCGTATTTATACCCTATGTACTCCGGCTGAAGAATAATCATTTGCTACCATTAAATGTTGTGATTGGATTAAAACTGATCATGGTATATAACAAACTGATTGCGAACATCAGATATAATGTTCATATCCGCTCTATTACAAGATGTCCGAATCACTCTCAACAAAAAAAGGAAAACTAGTCCGTTGTTGGTTTATGTTTTGTTTTTTGTTTGTTGGTTTTGTTTGATCAGTTATTTGTACGACTCAGCCGTATAAAGTGAATCTTTTTCCTCATAGATAAAATCTTTTAAATGAAGGAAGTAAAACAAAAGACGTTTCTGTCTCGCATAGAAGTGTTTCATAAATCTGCTTATACGAATACATCGTCAAAGGATGACTACAATATAAGCCTATGTTTTTCCAAAAGTCTTGTGAAATCCGAAGTCTCAGGTGGACTATGTACATGCTAAAATGTTCTAAGGCGACAAGTGGAAGATCAGGATGAAAATAGAGATATTCATATATCTTGCTCTATCCTTGCTTCTACTCTGACTTAATCAATATTACATTTTAAGATATTATCAATAAAATATAATCATTGATCTGTGAATTTTTGAATGTCCTGTATACACAGCTTTGATAGTCGCTGGCTTATTTGAGTATTTATTTTTTGGTAACATAGAGTAGGCAGAACTACGTGGGTTCTTTCAATTGTTGCCAGAATTTTTACTTTGTAACAATCCACATTGTTTAGAATTATCAATTCTTTTGTTAATAATTACGTTTAAGGAGCAACCTACCCAATTACTAATTTCACTTGCTCACCAGCTGTAGACAATGGGGTTAAAGCCATTGTTTATGCTTACCACGGGTACATAATTGGCTTCAGACGTAATCCCTTTTGTCTTATAGTTTTCCTCAACCACAGTTTTGGCACATCCAGCAAAGAACACGTCGCCCAGACTTCATAAACTTCCGTATAACACCGAAATTGCAGGTGAATTCGAAACACGTTCGATTACAAAATCAATCTCATCCTGCATGTACGTGGCGTGACGACCAAGTGTATGATTAGAGTATATGCCACCTCCCGTTTACACATAAGTCCCAACCAAATCAGGTTTCACTATTTAACGTCGTGTGTATGATTGTTACCATTTTCTATAGTCCAAACTTGAATACTAGACGCCGCTCTTGGGAAAAACTCCTACCGGTGATAGCCATTCACAGTTCTGTTTCCACCAACACAAAAGTCAGAGAATACCTGAAAGTAATACCGCGTATCAACGACCATTAGGGCATAGAAACGCAATGCCTCTTGGTACCAGCGAGGGTGCGTACCTACTAGTGACAGCAATTCTCTGAAACAAACATACCGCTTATTGAGCTATGTTTTAAATATATCTGCACTCAATAATTAACAGTGAAAAAAAAACCATATAGAACTAACAACGATACTCTCCTATACAATCACAAAATTCCTTAATTTAATCAGAATGATATAAAAATCGAGATGTCAGTACACAAGCCAGCAATCGTAATCAATAGTCACAAAAAACCAGAACTAAATATCTGCACTACCTATTGATCTGGCACACTACGGACTCATAATAATAGCTGAGAAGGAGGATCAGTAGCCCGATTGTGGTAGTGAAGCAGCTCCCATCTGCTGATCTCCTACGTCCACACTCGCCTGTGTCCTCGTGAAGTAAACTAACAATGTAATCGGTGACCAATATCTCAGTACAAAATGATCGCATCTAACAACGGTATGAACGATCAAATCGACATATGACATTAGCGATTATTACAATACGCAAAACACGTTCAATCAATTTGGCGGCCGCACCCATTATAATACCTATAAACACCCTACCCCTAGGATCCATAATATTACTCTCACCATTTGGTAAAAGCATCCTTATCTCCATTCAAAAATATTCTCGATCTTATATTCACATATTCATAGAATTTAAAGAAAGCCTCTTCAAATGTTATATATATAAACACGTATGTACCTATTTTGGCTCCCACCTGGTTTCAGAACCCCTTAACCAGGGGAATCACACAAATTATCAACGTTCGTGGTAAAGTTCACACCCTCCTGCCTACTATCACACTATGCATTCGTTCTCTTCACATAGTGCTTTGTTTACGATTATTTACGACATTGGCACTTCGTTGGACCCAGTCCTTTGCGCCTACCCCCAAGGTGGAAGCAGACCTGAGCAACTTTACATTATTATTGCCCCTGCCCAAAGGATATACTTTCCAAATACAAACTTTAGAAAAGCATCTGGACCTATTTGTATCTCAAGAGTATGTTAAATAGTTCTTTACAAACTGTAACACATCACGCAATGACATTTCCGCCCACCCTAATACACCTAAACCTACCCTTAAGCAATGAAATTCAATTTGAATAAAAAGGTCATTCAATTCACAAAATCACTTTTAGTTTCATATTTGATCTCAATTAAGCTATTTAAAAAAGATTCCGTTGTTCTTCAAGAGGTGAATAAACCCACGATATACCACTGGCCCCACCCTTTGGTCCAGAACCCATCAACCGTGAGCACTCCCAAATTTACACCAAGTGCGTGTGGAAATGCCTTTCCGGTCCTTCACCTTATGAGAGGGCTTTGCAACTAGACGGCGGTTGGGGAAAGAAGAAAGGAGCTATGTGGGCACAAAGGTCACAGGTTGTGCGCGGGGTGACCGCCATCCCAGCTCGCTAGGTTCCGCGGACCGCCGATCTTAGGGGCGGATGAGAGACGAGAGGGCAACAACAGCCAAAAGTGTGACTGCCGCATAGCGTGCTCAAATAAAATCGCGCTCTGGAACACACCGACTGCGGAAAGAAACCAAGGAGAGGATCGAGAGAGGCAAAACCTACCAAAGTTGGTCAGGGAGCCGCAGGGCTACCCAGGGGGGCAAAACGGGTAAATCAGTGGGGAGAGAGAAAAATGTGGGAACAACAAGCGGCGGTGATGCGAAAAGGAAAGTGGGATAATAAACAGGAATGGTTGCAAAGAAGCGCGGGGATCACAAGTGTCGGGAAGAATGTAGGGCGGTAGGGGAGGGGGGGAGGAGGGGCCGGCACGGTGGTGGGTGACCTCGTCACCCACTTTGTGGATTTAGGCGCTTAGGGATCACATCTTGATTGCTAGTATATCAGGTGCTTTAGGGAAGTCTTTAACTCTCCCTTTGCTGGTGTGAAAAACGCGTTCTCAAGCGATTAGCCGCCGCTGCTCCCCTACCGTCTCTACGCCCCCCCTCTTCCCTCTTGTTTGAGGGTGTTCCAAGAACTGCCTCCACCCGTCCTCCTTTTGTTCAAAATGAGGCTGATATAGCGATATCAGTCACCCTGTTGTTGATCCACGCGCTTAGTTCATAGGACAATATGACTTACCTTTTACGACTAAGGACCACAATGGTGTGATTTAAGAATGTCTATAAGAACCTTGTTGTTTCAGACTTGCAGAGGTGGGTTAGGCGAATCCTATACTTGTGTGATGTTGTTCCACCTTTGTGGCAAAAGGACTCGGACGGTGCTTAGAACGTTCGATACCTTATTGTGCCTAGAAAGGAGTTAAGCAGGAATCTACCTCGTCTTTGTATATACAGGTGCATAGGCGTCTACCATTTATGTTTGACAAGGAACTATAGGGACTTTCACCGATCATCTTTTTGGTTAGTTTTGGTCATATTACAGTTAGAGTCTTCCTGTGTACAGTTACGAGTTGATACGTACTTCTTTCTCTCTGTGTTAATATCAAATGGAGTGTTAGAAGATCATTGTAATGATCTTCGATTGATACTTGAAAGCCTGGCTTTGAGAATTATAATATTGTATGAGAATTCGTACCTTTGTTGGTTAGAAGATATTTTTTGGGGTTGCAGCTTTGGCTAGCTCCGGACAAGATGGCGGCCTCTTCACTGTCTTCCCAAGCGCAAGTCGTTAGGATCTACCCTCTTTGCGTCTCTGAATGTCGCCTTCAGCATAGCGGACATAAGCGGGTGTGAACCAAATCTTGTTCTTGAGACGACTGGTGTTAAGATACCTTTTTGATTCATATTGAGGCGTTAGATGTACTTGTTTGTTTGACGGCGCACGGTGTATAGCACATACTTACCTTCTTGTCCTTCAGCACCGAACGCCCAGCCCCCCCCTCCGACCCCCAGCACCAGATCTCCCGACTTGCGGTGCCACCCCAATCGGGACGCAGGTGATCGAATGACTCTTCACCCCGGCCCCTTGTTGTTAGCCGCCGGGGCTTCCTGTTCCAGGCACCCCCCCTATACCTTTTGTGCTGTTCCGAGTGGTGCATCAGGAATTCATTACGCTTCTTCGATTCCCCTATCTGCCCGACAACCCGCGTACAATCCGTTTTAAGATCACATCGTTATCTACTAGTAGATAGCCCCGAGAGGCTCGGTTAGATTCTCGCACTTTAGTCTGATTCCTTAGACTGGCGCGCGTCTATGGATCGAACTAGGAATTCTGTACTCACCTTTGTTGCATTCATAGAGGGCCCTTAGATCTACCCTTTCTGTTTGACAAGGGTTCTGTGTAAGCCGGACTCTACCGCCCTGTGGTTTACGAGTTGTGACTGGTTACCTTCTCAAGCTCGTCATTTGTATGACATGTTTAACAATGAACAATTTTATGATTCTTGAAAACCACTAGTCCGATTCTTCTTCATAATTTGTGAAGCATCTTGGACATAGGGCCTTTCGTATAATTTCAGTGTCTTCCACCCTGGGGATGGCGCAAAACCTGTCTCAAAGGACCAACTTTTGTTCCAAAAATCGAAACGCACGTTTTGATGAACCGAAATGATTAGGGAGTTGAGACGGAAAGACCGTGTACCAAAAATTGAATTTGGTGGGATCCCGGAGTGAGGTTTTTGCTTTGACCCAGGGCTCGAGACCAAACTTTGGTACACTGAAGGGTGGAGGTAGATAAACAGTTTGAAAAGATCGGCGGGAATGTCCATTATGATAGTAAGGATAACGAAAAGGGTAGATGTTGGGAATTATGGAATGCCGGTGTGAGCACTGAGAAAAGTGTTCAATGATCCTTAGGGGGAGGTTTGGAGGGATAAGTGTGTGGCTCCCCCACAAACCATCATTTCCAGACCCGCATTTCCCACCACCCCCTCAGCATCCCCGAAGGACACCCACGCAGACCCCAAGGCCCCTCCTTACAGCTTCTTGTATAATTAGCATTTTTATGATATTTTTTGCTTTATTGCGAGTCATCAGCACTCCCCCACCGATAATCCGTCCAATGAGTCTCCCACGCTATCAATGATCCGACACGTGTCTACACATGCATGCATCACCCCCACCTTCCTTCTAATCCCGGCCAATATGATACCTTCTTCGCGAATGTAAAATTATCCGAACCAAGTCCATATGTAACCATTTGTTTCATACGTTTTTAGAACTGTGCATTTTTCGTACTAGATATCCCGATTAC
>CAJDSM010070031.1:0-13519 GCA_903981925.1 Ostrea lurida
TGTGTGTTCAACGGACGGATAGAAAAAGAATTTCCGAATTGTTTCGTCGTGTTTGTAAAGAAGAAAAATCGTTTTACTATTCAGAAAAACAACATGGATTTCTACAAGTACCCTTCCTGTGGATGCAGCTTTTCAGGAAACGGAAGTAAATTATTAAAACTTAATCTTTCTAGGAGTGAATCATTTGAAGCTGGACCTCACTTCAACTCTTTGCGACCTCAGGAACACTGTTATATGATGTATATTGGATTTTTATTGTACCTCTGGCGATTGGCCGGAGAGATCACTCTCAACAACGGTTATAACTAAAGAAATTTATTTGTGCACTATTTAAATATCTCTTGTTTGTAACATTGGTTTATCTGTGTACATTAATGTATTATATCAATCAGTATTGTAAGAATACTTGTATGAAGTTTATACTCTATGTGATTGCTATTAAAAATATATATGACTAATAGATATATTGTTTCCAAATAGTATGTTCAGATAATCACGATTTCTGATGTATAACAGTACATTACTCATTCACTGGTGTATTTTTGAAATGATAAAGAGAGATAACTTCAAACCAACAGAGGAATGACAAGATAACATAGTGTGATTATAATCGGCCGTATATAAAGTCTCCAAGAATCTAAGCTGTTACAAAGTGGACCTTTTTTCTTAATACACTGTATTCCCCTTGCACACAATCCATGCCACTTGATCTGTTAATTGAATAATGTCCACTTGTAGGATGGAAGAGAGGAAAAGGACTTATCTGTGTCGAACATTCATACTGATTCACCTATCCACATAAGGATTTTTATCTATCGTTACATGCTTTTTTCTGTAGTTGAGAGTTGTCTCTCTTTAACAAATTTTTAATATTGATTGAAATAATACATTAATATACACAGATAAACCAATGTTACAAACAAGAGATTTTTAAATAGTGCACAAATAAAATTCATTGGTTATAACAGTACATTTCACATTAATAGTACAAAGCTTATACTTTGATTTTGATGTTCGCTAGTAGGACGGAGGAGACATATCAGTATTCTGCGTACTAGTATTCTATTGTTGTTATAATTATTGCAAATACCAATACAACCTGCCAATGGGTCAAATGTTGCCTGTGTTTTACCATTCGGCAGGTCGTTCTTTACACCATGAGTTTGACTACATATTACTCCCTTCTCGTCACCTGGTATAGATATAGGGTTCGCAGCCCTCACTGAAACTGATCTATACGACTGCGACCTTTAGATTAAAAACATATCAGAAATAAAGCTCACTGTTCATATCGATACACAAAAATACCAAAACATACATGTTTGTACATGCATTGATATTTATCTTGATATGCTTCTTAAAGCATACACGTGAGGTAGTGCATGCGTTTCTTTATCGGTATGATAAATGAATCAATAAAATGAAAATGCTCTTCAGTATTTTACCAGTTTCCCGAGAAGCATTGACGGTAAGACTCATTGAACAATATATACAGAAAATTTTCTAAATCGCAACTGTTGGTAATTTTGGTCTTATTTTTTATTTCATTACATTGGTCAATTTTATTAATTTGAAAAGTACCATATTCCTTTGATATTTTAAAAATCAATTGACCCGTCGCATGTTCCCAGACCTTAGTCCGATTGTGAATGCTTAGGATCCATGGGAGATGCGTGCGCAGCCGTCAGTCTCAGATCAACAAGGAAGAGTGGCAGAATATTCTTTAATATAGGATCATTCTTCAGTCAATGAACGCGCTGTCATGAACTCTGTTGGTTGACATACCCGGTACTATTGTATAATTTTTGCCCACCTCGTATAGCAAAGCCGTTTTTAATTGATGGATAATTGTGCATGATCTATGATGTAATAAAATTTAATAACAAAAATTAAGTAAAAAATTACCCAATGTTGCGTTTTCAGTCCCTCAATATTATTACCTGCAAAAAGTGCTTGTCTTTTAACTGATTCAATATGAAAGAGCTTGTTCTGCATATTATCAGTTTTTAAATTGGGACAGACTACTGAAAAGCAAATTGATGTTGCAAAGGTTTCAACAATCTTGTTTAAATTCAATATTTTACAAATTTTTATGCGCGTTATAATCGTTATAGTTATCTAGTTTGCCAATTCACCCTACAGTATCATTAGAGTTAATGCTCTCGGACGGGTTTCATTTTATAAGTTATTAGGCCATTTTTTGCACACTGATTTTGAATGCGTATAACTCTGTTGTTGACGTAATCAAGACATGGTGCTCGCGGCGGATACGACTGGTCCACACGGGGATGCTTTCTCCTGCTTGGTCCCGTTTCTGGTGTTCCCAGGGTATTTAAGATTGGTCCCAGTTGGTTATCTCACTTTTAAGTCAACACCCAATTACATACTTCTTTGCATTTTATGATATAAATGTACTTGATTAATTATGTATATTCCATTCAACAGGTGTGAGAAGTAATTTTAGAATTGAGCAGTATTTGAACTTCATTCCTAGTAAGTTGCATTTACCTTCGATATAAGTATCTATCTAACTGTAGTGTTTTCTATTTTTCATCCCACTTTTCCAATTTTTCCTCAATTACATGTAACTGTCCTGTCTATATAATTACAGTATAGTATATTAATTATATAGATATAATTATATATATATATATATATAATATATATATATATATAATAGTATATATATATATATATATATATATATATATATATGTTGTGTGTGTGTGTGTGTGCTTATATTTTAAAACGTATTAAAATATGGCGCTTATATTTAAAACGTTTTAAAATAGGTGCTTATATTTAAAACGATTTAAAATATGGCACTTATATTTAAAACGTATTTAAATATGGCGCTTATATTTTAAAACTATTTAAAATATGGCGCTTATACTTAAAATGTATTTAAAAATATGGTGCTTATATTTTAAAATTGGCGCTTATATTTAAAACGTATTTAAACATGTGCTTATATTTAAAACATATCTAAAATATGGCGCAATTAGAGTTTATTTACTGTTCTGGACCCAGTTGCACGAAACTAGTTAAGTTTAACTGATAGTTAACTTCTAGTTAACGCTATAATAAATGTATGAGTAATAGAAATTTAACTGTTAGTTAAAGTTAACTAACCTTCGTGCAACTGGGTCCAGTGAGTAATGATAAGGCCGTGTTCTGTACTAATAAATAAATACTACGGTATTTTCGTATTTTAGCTTAGCCATAAATAAGAACTCTTCCTTTTACCATCAAGACATCTAAAACACCGTGCACAACCCGTTACTTTGGAGAGTCGCTAAAGAACAACGGGGAGTCGCTTTCAACGCCAGGGGAGTTCGGAAATCTCGCTTCGATTTGATTGGAAAGTATTATAACCATAACTTTACAAAGATATATCTCACGGAACAAACGATAACCAAGGTACATCTACATCATCAGGTTGCCTGGATTAACCTTCTATTGGTCTAAACACTTTCGACACAATTTGCAGGTGTAACATATTTAGCTGTTGTTGGTGACAAAACATTGCATTATAGAATATTCCACAGAAACCTTGCTTTTAAGTAATCCAAATGTTTATTTTTCATTGTCCTTCATTGCTTAACACTCAGGATTTAGGAAATACTCGTGTACATAATGCATGCGGTCGATTCGTGAAGTAACGGAGGGGGGGGGGGTCGATTTTCAGTATGATTCAGAGACGGGGTGTCACAAAATAAGTGTTGATATTCCTTTGAATGTTTATTGAAATGATATTAACGTATTAAGTTTGTATGAATAGATAGTATTTTATTCAAACGAATTCGGTGACCATCAGTCAGGCATACAAGTCATGAGTAACATATAAAAGAAAAAAGATCAGAAAACTGATAGTAAACTGTAAACATTTAGTTCATTTACAAAATATAGAATTAAAAAGCATACACTTTGGCCCATCTATCCGTTAACAGAGGAATAAATACAAAAAAGCTCAAAACAAGATCAAAGAATTGGAAGTGGCTAATTCATTCGATTCAGCGGTTTTTGCTGTTTTTCAATACAGTGCGGTTTTTGAAATTGAAATAACAATCGAGGCAGGCTGCTTATCAAACAAGTTATTGTGCAGGGGTTTCAACATCACGTTTAAAGGGCAGCATTTTCGCAAATTCTATGGTCTTCACAAGATTTGGTCTGCCAGGCAGTTTTGGCCTTCCATTGGTGAATTTTGTCTGATGTGTTTCATAGCCATGTTATGTAAGCTATTTTCCAATACACTGATTTAATACACTACGGATTACCTCTGATTACCTTGATCAAGAACAATTGGGCTCAACGGCGGGTGGTGATCCGGTAACAGGGGATGCCCGTACTCCTCTTAGCACCTGATTCCCATCTTTGGTGTGTCCAGGGTTCCGTGTTTGCCCAACTCTTGTGGTTTGTATTCTGTTTGGAACTTACGAATTTATCACTGTTTCTATCTTTGCCTTTACATATATACATTTATTAATTATAGCAAAATTGCTATATGCCCAGAACAGATTATCGAAGCTAGGAGTTCCATTCATATATTTGTTTCATAGAGCAGTCCAAAAAAATGCTGTCAACTGCAATTAAAGATGGGAATTAATTTCCGCTATAGTAGGAACTAACCCGAATCTTCACAAGTAACTTTGTTGTCCGTTAAATTTGATTGTTCTTCTAAGATAATGTAAACATGGGCGTAGGAGCCGGGGGAGGGGCCAAAATAGTATGTTTTTGCCCCCCCCACCCCCCCGCGCACATTTTGTCTAAGTAACATTTTTTTTCTAGCATAAATTCACATAATTTTTGAAAGTTTGCCCCCCCGCCCCCCACTTTCTGTTGAAATTTAGAAGTTTGCCCCCTACTTTCAGTGATTACAGATGTTGCCACCCCCACTTTCAGTCTTCCAATGATCTATTTTTTTTATTTATTTTTTTTGTTGTTTTATTTTACTTGTCACAAAATTTCTGAAGGTTTTGCCCCCCCCCCACTTCTGGGGATTTGCTTCCAACTTTCTGTGATTTTTGAAGTCCCCCGCCCCGCCCCCCCCGATATCATACGCGGCTTTTTTTACTTTTCGCGATGTCGAAAATTTTTTAATTCAAGGGCTTTTTTGAGTGAATCAAATAAAACCACATGTCCATTTCTTATTGATCTCGTTCTTTCTTCCCTTGGATCGATGGAGCCACAATGATTGCTTTCTTCTGGTCATGACTTTTTAAAATACTGAATGTTTTGGTACAAATGTTTTCATTTTATCAACATTCAGAGGAATGTTCAGCAATTAAATTATGCGAACTCCCCCCATTTAACCATTCTGAACAATCGTACTACCCCTCCGTTACTTTGTGAACCATCTGAAACGAAATCAACCGCTGCATCCGAACAACGAGACATATTAAATCGCTTGTTGTTAAACACAATTGAAGACAACAATGTAAAACAAAACGTTGGATTACTTAAGATTTTTGTCACCGTTACAACGAAAATGTTGGCACTCTGCAATGTTTTGAAGTGTTTTGGCCATACTAGAAAGTTATCCCAGTACACAAACTGCTGAATGTAGATTTACCTTGGTTATCGGTTGTTCCGTAGACTACATCTTTTGTAAAAGAGTAATGGCTATAATGCAAGAAAAAACCGTCGACAACTTTCCAATCAATAATCGAACGCGAGTCTCCGACTCCCCACTGGCGTTGAAACGACTCTCCCAAAGTAACGGTTGTACACGGTGTAAAATGTAAATCCCTCTAAAACTAATATCGATACGATATTCTACTAAGAAAGACTTTCTAAAGCTTCTATTTCAGGGGGGGGGGGGTCTTTTGTCTTTGGACCGTCCAATTGCATTATAGATATTCGTGACATATTATCTAGTAACAACAAGCCGTAACCAAGGGGGGGGGGGGGTGCACCCCCCCATTTCAACAATAAAAAATGCTAAAACCTCTCAGCTTCCGGGGGCTTCGCCCCCTGGACCCCATACACTCCCTACCAGGGCCCATCACGAGACCCGCGGAGAGTCTAGAAAATGCCTAAAATACTCGCCTTCCGGGGGTTTATGCGGCCTCTCAGGGCCTCTTCCTAGTCTTGTGCACCCCCTTTGAAGATTTCTGGTTACGCCCTGACAACAATGAGTTTTTTCATAGTCAATTCGATATACCCCAGTGAACTCGAAATAAAAGACATAAATAGTTTTCACATTCTTACCTTCGTTGTTCAATTATTTCAAAATGAACATGATTCAACAATAAATTAGAAAACTTCTAATTTTAAAACAAACAGGTGGACTTCTGGCTTCTCTTTTCAACTTACATCACCATGTACAATTGGGCTCTCGATTACTTTAAACTAACAGTGCTAACTTCGATACTGAAAGGTCAAGATCCAATCTCATAAGTCTCAAACAGAGAACAAAACCAAGAGTGGCAATCAACGAACCCCTGTACCACCAAGAGGTGGGATTCAGGTGCCTAGGAGGAATAAGCATACCCCTGATAGACCGTCACACCGCTGTGTAGCCCACCTTGCTTCATCGGGAAAAAAGAATACATTGTACAGTAAAGTTTTATTTCATCATCACTTTGGTGATTGTCACAAATCAATGGCGGATCCATACGGGGCGAAGGGGGAACCCCCCCCCCTGAGAGAGAGAGAGAGAGAGAAGAGAGAAAGAGAGAGAAGAGAGAGAGAATGAGAGAGAGAGAGAAGAGAGAGAGAAAGGAGAGAGAGAGGGTAGAGAGAGAGAAGAGAAGAGAGAGAGTTCCCAAATCCGTAAACTACTTCGGTTTGAAAAATGAAAACATGTACAAACACTGAATAACTATTGTAACATGCTATAGACTAGTGACCGCGGACTAATTTTATTATATATTTTGGAAAATGCTTCAAAGTTGCGGCCAGAAAAGCTTCAATAATACTGAAAACTCGTCAGCTTCCGAGAGGCTCTAGGCCCCCTAATCAGGGCTCTGCCCTGGACCCGCTTGAGACCTTAAACGGTCCCCAGACCCCTCGCCGACTTCAATTCGTAGATCCTCCTCTGCAACCCAACCTTTTGTTTATGTTCTTTACTGTAACAACTTATATGTTGTTAAACTCGGGGATGATCTATGTCAATAAAGAAATCGAAACGAATTTACAAACAATATGAATTTATTTACAAATAATGAAAAATCTAAGAGAAAAAAAATAGTTCATGACTGTCACATGCATATTCCAAATCACATCTCCTGATGACGCCTAAGCATTGTTCTACTGAGATAACAAGGAAGAATCCTATGCGTTGAATCATGGGCCAGTGTCTTATGTTGAGTATGGAGAGTTCAAAGAATTCAGTAGGTTCGAGTCCGCATGGTCCACCATACCTATGGATAACAAATCAAACTTCAAAAATCAATCGCAACTTCTCGGGCCTTTCCGGCAGTGTTTTTCCGAGCTCTGCCGGAAAGGCCCGAGAAGTTGCGATTGCTTCAAAAATATGTTAAATCTGTACAATACTTTTCCAAATTTGACCAACAAATAATAACAGAAACGAAAGTCAACTCATAGCCAGCAAACAACTTTACTAGTTCATAAAAAATATTATTACACGCATATAGAACACAAGCTTCCATACTATATTCTATATACCATGCGTCTACTAACTAGTAAATGTTCCTTCCATCAAGCCTCACAAAAATATTGACAGCTGTGAAGGAGAAATTTCAAACGTATTGTGTAATAAAGTATACCAGAAGTGGTAAAGATCAAATGTGGATTCTGAAAAAAAACTCAAGAACTTCTAGTGAATATGAAATCCCAGAACCTTTCTCATATCAACAACATCAAAACGCATATTAACTTCTCTTCTTCTTCTTCTTCTTCCGGTTACGGTACATGACACTATAAATGTGTATTTTCGTACCAGCGCATAAGTGGTGCAAGGACGTCCGTACAGAGTTGGTGAAGAAAAACAAAATATTTACAGTGCAATTAAAAGGTTAAAATCCAGGTCCTTATGGTCGAATAGTGTAGGTCTGGATCTGGGACTTGAAGCTATCTATGGATGTTTTATTGACAGCTTCAGATGGCAGTGAGTTCCAGATCCTGATCCCATCTGATCTCATCACTTTACAGGACCATTCTTAACTATGTTTTTGACATTATAAACAGTTGCTTCTTCAACAAAAATGAAATATTCATACTTTGTGATCAGTCATTCAAAACATTACTTTGTTAAACCCCGCTCTGATTCTACGTCCAATAATCTGAAATTGATATTAAAGCAATATCGGAGTTCCTCATTAACAAATTATATCTTTGTAGTTTTTGGTGATGAGGTCTTCCAACAGTCCGTTGAAATTCCCATGGGCACAAACTGCGCTCCGCCGTTATCTTGCCTGGTTTTTTTTTTATATTCTTACGAGGCAGAAATCATTCAAAAGCTTCTACATGAGAAGAAGAAATCTCTAGCGGTGGTCTTTAGATTCGAGATCTCGATATATCGACGACGTTTTATCTATTAATAATAAGTAAGGGTTATTTCACATCTTGACGAGGGCGCGCTATTGGTGTGTCCAGGGGTATATGTATACCAACTCTGAATATTCTATTCCTTATAGGATATTTGAAATTGATCACTATTCGCTATCATCGCATTTTTATGCTCTAAGTCTTGTTTTCATATAGTTTGGTGAAAGCAAAAATGAAATTGCAAGCTGGTAAACAGGGCAAATCCGCATTTCTATTCTTTATCCACCTAATTAATGATTCTTCATTGCACCTACTAGTATCTAAAGACAACGAGAAAGATGATTTAATCCATTGGCAATATGTTTTAAAGATGGAAAAAGTATAGGACACTGCCTTTCAAACTTCTTTTTTCTAATGATGAATTCTGAAAGTTATTTCATAGTCAATTGCAAATTATCAAAAACATCCCTTAATTTTAGATATGGAATGCAGATGGAAGATTCTTATTTCCATATTCTTTGCTGAAGCAATAATTCTATCTTGCATATACACATCAGTGTGGCAATTCAAAGGATTCGAAAGCAATGGAAATCGAAACATGGAAAAGAGGTTAGCAGGTCCTGATTACCACCGAAGAATGGAAAACACAACTTACAAGGAAGAACAACCAGACCACATAGATCTGGTTATGAAAAGAGCATCTTCTGTAGAGGTAAACGATGGCATTGAAAAGAATCCTAAAACTGCGTTAAATGGGACGAAAAGTATTAGAGAACTCGTTTTATCTCAAACCGGAACAACAAAGCTCTCGTTTAACCACAAAAAGGCTTCCTTGCTGATGAGAAATCAACACAATGGAAAATATCCCAGAAAAGGTAACAAGATAACGACGAAAATAGCTAATATTCGAAAAAAAGAAGGCAAGATAAAGAATACCCCAATCAATATCAAAGCTGGAAATGGTAGTGGTATAGTTCCCGATGTGGATAGTGAAAACTCACATAATTCTCCCGAAAGCAGAATACGTGTAGTGCATAACGAAACAAACACAACTAACATTTGTGCGTTTACTTTTGATTCAGACAGTTTGTTGAAAGCAAAAATGAAATTGCAAGCTGGTAAACAGAGCAAGTCCGCATTTCTATTCTTTATCCACCTAATCAATGATTCTTCATTGCCCCCATTTAAAGACAACGAGACAGATAATTTAATCAATTGGCAATACGTTTTAAAGAAGGAAAAATTTCTTATTCAATTGCCAATCGACTTCGATCTCGTTACTTTTAATCTACTTGAATTTGACAAAGAAGAAATGCATATTGATCTCAACATACATTACAACAATACAAACTGTACCGAGTTGATATTCAAGGAAAAAGTTAACACCATCCGTTCCATGTTGTGGGATGAACTCTTCCACAACAACACAGCTTATTATTTATGCAACAGGTATTTTCATAAACACACAGTAAGAGAAATGTTATATTATATTACAACTATCTGGATTGGATATGATTTACACTGCTCAGAAAGAGACTCGACCGGAAACAGTGAAATGCTGGTAGATATTGCAATTGAGAAAGACCAACTTCCTTTAGTTACTCCATTTTTTTGTTTCTTTCTCTCTTTACAGTTTGTTTGGATTTTTGCTGTCTTAGATGTAGGATTGAATAGATTTAGCACTAGAAATAGGTACATTGATTCTGAAAATGACTTTGAGAATCTCGATTTTTCCTACCATAGGCATGATCGACCATTAGGTACGAAAAGAGTTATACTAAAAATGTTCTTTAGTAATTGGACCCTGGCGTCCTTATTTTGTTGCGATGAGTGCTCTAAGTCTTGTTGTGAATCTTGCCGTAAATCTTGCCCTCCTTCTAGAAAATTGATGTTATTCATGTGTATTTTCATTTTACTACCATTTGGTGTTTATCGCACTGCTGGGAGGTACAGGTTAGGTATATATACTTACAATGACTACTTAAATGTGGTGCGTACCAGCGAACCAATGTTTTCTTTGTGCAGATCTAAAATATGGTCTATAACTTTGGATATCATATATGGTAGTTTTTTCCCTATGATAGGATTTATTTGTTTCGGATCGCATTTTTACCAAGCGTACATCAAGGCCAATTTTAAGCAATTTTCATTTGCATGTTGGAGCAAAAAATCCGATAAGTACACCGATTTAAGCGATAGGTATGTTTCTCGAATTGACTTAATTTGCAATATTTGTGAAAATTTTTGCAACCCGAATAGAATATGCTACCTAGACGATTATACATGCAAAAATGCGGCAATAAATGTGTTTTTCTGGTTTGTCATGGTGTTGGTGAACTTCGTGGATTTTATATTTCAGTCACTACTTACTCTGTTTCCTTTCTTTTCTTTTAGTGCTCATGCAATTATCCATTTTTTTGACCGTTGTTTTGAATATGAAGGCTCAAACAGTTGTTACAAATGTTTTTCAAAATTTTGCGAAATACTAGGATGTACATTATTCTATCTACTGTCTTACATATGTTTTTTCCGCCCTGTTCTTTCAACATTTACCTTCCTTTTGCGTTCAATCACTTACATTTTATTTGTAGCTTTTCCAATTAGACTTCATATATTTAGATACGGTATAATGCTGTTCACGTTTATAACATATGTTATCAAATATTTTACTGAAATTGTCAATATGAATTCAGAAATATTGGGGTATATATTCGAAATAAGATCTAGAGAGAAGACGTTAAACATGCATATCCAAAATTCCACAACACCAGCTAAGCCTAACACAAGCACCATTGAAGGACATGGGGATGCTTTTGGAAATGAGGACACTATTGATGGAAATGAGGACACTATTGATGGAAATGAAGACAATACTGAAGGAAATGAGGATACTATTAGTGAAGATATGTTTAATTACATCTTTGAAAAACTCCGCTTTGTAAAAAAAAGATTTTATTTCTTTGTTTTCAACATTGATTGTGTTTATGTATCTTTTTATAACAATTGAAACTTTTCTGCAGAGTGAAAACTCATTGACGTCCGCAAGCTTTAAGGATGTTGTAGAGTTGCTATTAGTTCTTATCGGTCCATACTTCATATCATTATTTGTAAAAGCAGGTAATGCCGATTTCCTTACACATGCTAATAAAGAGGACATAGAAAGTGCTTGCCGTGAATACTTGCAAAACAGAGACTCGGCTAAAAAAATGTGTAGCAGCACCTCGTCTAGTTCAAAAATCCGTGATAGCACAAACGAGCAAAGCCAAGCCGATCAAAAATCTTCTAAACCCAAACGTTTATTTTGCATCTTATGTTTATATAAAAGTTTTAAATGCGGAGATAACACTCCACCACCCACCAATCCTGACGAGAATGCACCATTACTTGTGAATTAAAGAATGCGGCACTGTTACATGTACATACAATGCTATGGTACCGACTAGGTTAAAAGAAAACTGTAGATTTTCTAAATTGTCATGATACGATAATTAATGCGGCTATGTAAGGGGAAAAAGCAAGCTTTATTTCAAATTTCGTGAACATATATGAATTTAAAAAGAACATTTCACAGACTTTAATAAAACTTTGACCTCATCGACACAAACATAAGTAAATTGTTTATTATAGTGACATGTTTCATACATGCATATACATATTTAGCATTAAGAAAAAATATACACTGGCATTATGCATGGTGTTTAATTACTATATAAAACATGTATCAGTCATGCATTATAAGAAGTGCGTTAAGAAGAAAAGTATAAAAACCGATACAAAGGTAGTTCATCTGGACATATATAGCACTAGAAAAATACTTAGATCTTTTAAAAATTCTTAATTTATATCATTACGTTTGACACAAGTTAAACTTCGCCTTTGTATACAAAACACAGTGTAATATTCTACAATATCTATATGTGTTCTGCGACAATACTAATTAAAGCGTGACATATATCATGATAGTGGATCAATCACATGAATAAACTACTGTACATGTACTTTCCACGAAATTGTATATATAACATTTCTGATTACGGAAGACTGGGTACAGGTTGGGTTTTTTTTTTTTATCAGGCTGTCCTCTTTAGATAGGAAACAAGCGTAGGTCGTTTATAACTTGGTTCAAGAGCACAGGGCATAGAACAAACAGCATACCTTATTTGTCAATAGTCTGTCTCCATTTAAAAACTGAACATACTCTAAACATGGAGTTTTGTAAATTTTCACATTCATTGGATTAATATCCGTCTACGATTCATTTCTAAGTTTTTGTGATTTTATTTTTGGTTATAGTCGATGATGATACGAGCTTTAATGATGTATATCAGTCTTTTTCAGTAACATTTCAAATACAGCAGGTCATCGTCATTTAATTTAACAATTCATGAACGTTGTGTGTGTGTGTTGTGTGTGTGTGTGCTGCTGTGTGGTGTGTTGTGTGTGTGCGTGTGCGTGTGTGTGTGTAATGTTATTAACCCTTTTCTATATACGCATACGCTTTTTATGTTTTATACCTATGTATAATAACGTTTGTATTTCTTAATTTGTATTCAACATAGCAGTCCTATAAGTTCGATCACATTCGATATCCTCACATTAAAATAAAATGTAAAGTACAATACCATACCACGTGTTAAAATTCAAGATTAAGATTTGTATCATGTAACAATCACTATATATTCTTGATTGACTGTGATTATTCATATGCTCTTAATTGTCTTTTATTTTTTGTGATTTGGCGAGTTATTTCTTGGAATAAAATGATAACTTGAAGAAGCAATTGATATATTTATCTTAAATTTTCAAGATACATGCATGCAGATGATTTATGTATGCAACATGCAACATTCTAGTAAGAACCAGCAGAAAGCATTCGATATCCGTATTGCAACCAAATCTCCAGAGAAGTTTTTAAAAAATGAAGATATTCAACAGAGTTGACTGAAAACGGACACGCTAGCGTGATATTTCAATGCGCATTGTCCAAAAAAAAAAAAACAATTGCTGCGCAATTTTTTTAATATATTTGTTAATATATTTCAGTATATGCATATGATTCCTATTCATA
>CAJDSM010070039.1:0-11842 GCA_903981925.1 Ostrea lurida
TTTGTTACTTCGCCATTTTATATTCTAATCCCAATTGTTGGTTGTTTTGTTTTGTTTTCAATGAATATGGAACTGGTAGCCTTCAACATACATTTCGTTCAAACCCTAATAATACTACACGTATAATGTACTAAATATATTTACAATGTATTATGGTTACAACAATAAAAATAAAACAAAGCAAAGAAACTTTCATTTTCTCGGGCTGGGGCCACACTTTGGGCAGATTTATTAGGGGGGGGGGGGTAATTTCTTAATGTAATTTACCTTAATGCAAAATACGAGATATCTTGGCTCGTATATAGATCTATACATGTATATGCATGAAAAGATACTGATTATTTATTTTCATTTTTGACAAGGCATATGCAATGCAGGGAAAATGCATATACATGTATACTATATGTACAATATGTACTCGTATAAGTCTTGATATCAGGTCAATAAAATTTCAGGGAGAATTGTACATGTACTGTTATATACAGTATTGCCCTGTGACTTGGTTTTTACCTAAATAAATAATATCATATATGTAATGTGTAAGAGTTAAGTACAAAACGAAAGCCCATCACCCTTCAGTGCTAGTTAATCTTTTTATAGCAAAGACCTTTTGAACATGTTTTTAAAAAAAACCTACATAGGTGACCCAGGGAAAGGGGATTCAACCCCTCCCCCCACCTCATCTCTTTCTTTCTCTTGGAATTCGCCAATGCATGTACTGTACATGTAAATGCATGTAGAATACAATATTATTTAAAATTCAGAACGGGGATGTCGTGTTTATGTTCCAAAAACAGCGGACAATGCATTAGGATCACGTAATATAAACTTTTGTGTAGAGCAAGATGTCTAGGAGTGGTATAGGAGTTCAAAGGTTTTCATAATGAGGAGGTTCTAGTTGAATTCTGCTGATTTAATATATATATTTTTTTAAATATCTCGCGATGTAACGTACAACTTCGCTGTGCGAAATTTAAAAGTTTCAATAATATACAGCACAGCTGGATTGTTTAAACGTACGGTCTCTCGAAATATATGTTGAGATCTGTAAAAGTGTGGGCGGGGCCAAATGCCAATGAGAATTTTAGTTAATGAGGAAACCATAAGCTTAAAATTAGACTTATCTATCGTTATAAGTCTAAAAGTCTAAAAATAACTGTTTTTCATTTCTCGTATAACTTTTTATACATTTTACATGTACTATGTAGCGTGTTTTTAATCTCAC
Organism: Ostrea lurida; assembly: GCA_903981925.1. Lineage (NCBI taxonomy): Eukaryota > Metazoa > Mollusca > Bivalvia > Ostreida > Ostreidae > Ostrea > Ostrea lurida. The sequence goes on from CAJDSM010070039.1 coordinate 1,226, forward strand.
CATTCCGTAATATAGATTTAGTCTTTAGTTTCATTCTTTGTTCATTTCTCATGTTTTTCTTCAAATCATATTCCGTCCTGAAGAATGGACAGGTCGTCCCAAAAATTTGACTTTATATTTTTTGTGTGGGTGGTCATCATGGGTGCTTTATATGATCTTTTTAGTTTGACCTTGCATCTTTCATTAGATATAAAATGGCAAAGTAAACAATGCGTTAATCGTAATCATATAAATACAAAATCGAGTGTAGGGCAACACGGACCTCCGACAAAAGCGAAGGCTGGATTGGGTGCCGAAAAGGGCATGGAAAACCCTCAGCGTAAATAACCACGTTTACAGTATGAAGCAGATATTTCCGATTCTGTGGAGTTCTTTATTTCGAAATCATTGGGATCTATCAAATGGATATAATTATGATTGTTAATTGATAAGTTATAATCTATATCTCTATATGTAAGGTTGAAGGATACGGCAAGTTTTTTGCTTTTATCATGTAACAGGTTTTTTTTAAACAAATTCCGTTTCGTACTAATATAAAAAATAAGTCTGCTTTTACGGGTGCACAATTAGTGACCGTAGGAATACCAACAGATTGTTGAAAGACATTGTCCCATACGACCACATAAATTTAATCGATGAGAAACCCAAGCATGCCCTTGGTATTCACTTCAAAGTACTTGTGTGGGAAATCAGAGTAGTTTCTAAGAAAATAACTATCCTGTTTCCAAACAACCAGAAACTTGTATTTTCGGGTGCCGTTTTTTTTCAAAAAGCAATTATCTGTTATCGGAAAAAGCCTAGATTTTATTTTATTATGAGAATATTGTATAAAGTGTGGCAAAATCATACGTTAAGATGCATTCAATTTCAGAAAAATCTCGTGACTTGAGGTATCTAATCCGATAACAAAAGAGTACTAATTTTGAACATCAAAAGCCTAACCTCAACGTGTGTCTTTTAAAAACACCACAACCATTATTCGCGAAAATTATAGGTTCAATATGAAATTTTATCAACACTGTAGATTTTTTCATATTCTTTATAAGAATTACATTTTATTTTCTACAGGGTTCTATGATTTCTCTGCGTATTATCTGTTTTAAAATCAAGGGTGATGCAATATGATGTTGTAGGGTTTCAGTCACGTTTCTAATAACTTTTCGTCAATTATATGATTCTTTGTACAACCGTTTTAGCAAATACAACCCGCCATTGAGATAACAGTTGCCAGGAGTGCTTTTTACCAATCATTAAATTTTACCTTAAACACTTAGACACTGATTTTCGTTATGAATTAATTCATTTAGCTGATAAAGAAGGAAGACTAACGGCGCGTAAGACCTTCAACAGGGATGTTTATTCCTCCTTAGACACCTGATCCCAGTTTGCCCAACATCTAATTTGTATTTTGAATGAGATTTATATGATTGATCTCTGTTGTATTCATATTTTAGGAAAAAGAAACATTACACTCAAATGTCCTTTAATAAATGATTATTTATTTTCATTTCAGGGTTTGATTCACAGAGTTTTCAAGAAGCATTAAAAATGTATGAAATTTATAACTTGAAAGAGCATTTCGATAAGGCCAATATTGATTGTATTCAGGCATTCCTTGAACAATCACCTGAAGAGTTAACGTCGCTGGAGATTCCGAAAGGACAAGTCACTAAATGTATATGTGCCATAAAATCTCTGAAAAAGACATACTTATCCCCAGAGAACCAACCAGAGATGTCCGAGAATAAAAAACGTAAAGACAAGCATACCACGTTTTAAACGGCTACCCAATCTCTCATCGAATAGCATTTCTTATGTCACGGAATTGGTGTTTTGTGATGTTATATTTTTTGCTTTAGTTCTTTTGGTAGTTGTCATGTTGATGTAAAATCTGAAATCAGGGCAGGAGACGGAATTGTAAATTTGTGACTTATTACTTGAACGTCCAGGAGAAAACTGATCGGAAGATTCAAGCTAGCGTCTACTGTCAATCTTGTCGATGTAATGTGGCTAAAGAGAGCTTTATTGTAATTGTAAATTAAACACGACATTTAGCTTGTGGGAAATTACTTTAACGCTATAACGCGGACAGACAGGTAAATGGAATATGGGGAATTTAAGTTAGCTTAACAAATTGTACTAAAGATGTCAGCGTTATTGATTTGAAGGACACTAATTGATTTTCTCATATTTCAGAGACAAAACGCCAAAAAGGGGAGTCAGACTGCTCGACAAAGTATATTAACACATATGTCCATGACAAAGAAATAAAATATAAAATATGTAGGAAGGAATGCGACACATCCTTTAAGTAAACTAGTCTTTGTTCTCAAAAAATCTAAATGTTGTTACAGTTTGTATTCATCTAAAAACTTAAGAAATTGCGTGGGAACATGGACAAAATATAGAATATGTCCAAAGTTTCTAAAATTAAAGAGATTGTCAAAATGGTGAATGTGCATATATGATATATGTATGGAGCTCATCATATTTGACCATCATGTACATGTGGTTACGGGCTTTGTGAACAGTGGTTTTATTTCATACATTGGTTTCTCATTCTACATGAAATTAAATGAGAGATAGATTTGTCAGATTAATACACATTATCAACGATAATAATGTTGTATGTCTATCGAGGAAAGTTAAATATTGAGTTTATGTCACATTCCTTCCATAGGTGCCTGGTTCATACCCTGTATGTAAACAATAGAGGAAATCCGAACCATCAATATATTTCTCCAATTTAAGTTATCCTTTTTTAATACATTTTTCATGTTTCAGGAAGCTTATTTACACGTGTCAGTACCACATAATACTAATTTATCCACGTTTTAATGAATATTGTATCCCACTGATTCTTGATATATAACCCAGCAGTATTAAGTCTCTAGATTTCTATGGAAATAAAATCAGCGGAATCAAGCATGCAAAACACAATAATTTTTGTGAGACAAAATATTTTCATGATTATAATGCAGGAACAAACACTAACTGTTAAAATTTAATAAAACCCCATTATAACGACATTATGTGCGAAACAATGCCATATGAAGTATTTGCAAAGTTTCCTTTCGTATTATGAAATACATATTCACTTAAGGGATTACTTGATCAGCATATTAAATTAAAATATTGATCTTAATTTAACAATTGACATGTGAATATTACATACATATTTCAATGCGTCGAATTTGACAGGGATAGCGATGCATGTTTTAGTAAATGGAAATCTATTATAAAGCTTTTCTGAAAACGAATCCTGTAGATTACATTGCATTGTTCTACACCTTGTAGCATATTTTACTTAATGTCAAATCTGACCTTTCTGGGTACAATATAAAGTCATATACGTGTAGCGCAAATTTTTATGCACCAGATGCGCAGTTTCGTAAACAAATGATGTTCTTCAGTGAGTGTGCTCAAAACCGAAAATGTTGGAAAGTCCGAAACATGAAAGTAAAACTCTGGAAAAGTGATCAATGTAGTGCCAAAAGATTGGGGCCAAAAACTTCGAAGGATCAGAGCTAATGGCCTGAGGGAGATAATCCTAATTTGTGATATGAATTTCTAATTTTACACTGCAATTAAATACATATCGCGTATTTCAGAGCTAGTAACATAGTACATAGCAACTGGGCTGTAAGAGAACCCTCGGGGACTAAACAGTCCACCAGCAGAGGCCTCGACCCAGGGGTCATAATGTAAATCATATACGGTACCAATTTTTATGCACCAGATGCGCAATTCGACAAATCAGATGTCTCTTCAGTGATGCTCGAAACCGGAAATGTTGGAAATCCGAAACATGAAACATGAAAGTAAAACTCTGGAAAGTGATGCAAGTAGTGTGCCAAGATAGTCTTGTCCGGGTCGGTCTTCAATGTCAATTTCGCTCTGCGAAGTAAAATTACTCATACGCATACAGGCTATATCCTATCATCAAAAACTCTTTTCAAAATCCACTGTGCGTAAACAAACCTGATAAAGGCTTCGATTGTGCGATGAGTGTGTCCTTCACTGTCAACACTTCATATTGTTGCTCACCGAATTCTTCTGCATTGTAAGTGATTTCTATTCATAGATGTTTGTTTATATTTCTGTTAGCTAGGAATTGCACAATGTAGATCTGTCTTTTTGAAATAAATTATAATGTATTATCAAAATGATTCAATTCAAATAGCAAATATTGTTATTTGTCTGAGTAGGAAATTTTGTTTCCTTGGTATTTCACAATGCGTTTTGCGGATTTATTTTTCTAGATTTTGACATACAACCCTTGAATACTGATAATTTAATTCAAAAGCAAATGCTGATATTTTTTAATTATTCTCCTAATTGTAAGCTTAATATTTGCACACATACAGAAAAATATCCAAAACAATATAAAATTATTTCGTTATGCACGTTTTGTATTGCTGTATTTTAATTTGTTTTATACATGATTGTTGACTGAAGGCTCTGGGAAAGAAGTGTTTTTGTACTTAATTAAAGTTTTATTACCATCATCATTTATTAGTATTAGTATTAGTAGTTTGTTGTTCTTATTATTGTTATTTCTGTAGTAGTAGTAGTAGTAGTATTTTTTTATAGTAGTAAATAGCAGTAGCAGTGATGGTATTCGGCTATATAATTGAACATTTACTTACAACATCTTATTTACAAGCTGTTTTGTAACACACTGTAGGTCATGTGACCTGTCGAACATTATCGGTCAGTGCTTCCTGCTATGATTTACAGTGTGATCACATTGATTTATGACGCCTCGCGCCAATGTGAAAAAATTATGAATATATAAGCTATAGATAAAAAAAATTGTAATTCATTGGACAAAGTTTGTAACCGATATTACATTGTAATATTAGCAATTTTTGTGACAAAATCTACTTCCTACGGGCAGCACTGATTTCGCCTTCCAATTTTGGTGTTATAGGTCTAAAATGGAAGTATTCAGGTGGCATAAACAATTTCTGTAGATGTATGATGTTATGCGTTTTTGGAGTCGCGAAAGCTCCTAGTATTTTTCAATGCATAACTGAGAGTGTGACTAGAATGCTAAAATGTACAGATTTCAATAAATATGTTATGCCTTTGATGATTGCCTTATTGTTGAGAGTTCTAAATGCATATACATGCATGCACCGGTTGCGGTGGCTCAGTTGGTAGAGCTCTCGCCTCGTGATCGGGAGGTCGTGCGTTCGAGCCCCGTGCTCGGCACACGGCTGCGTCAAACCTAAGACGTGAAAATAGGTAGTGATTGCTCCTTCGCCAAGAGCTCGGCAATTAGAAGTGAGAATCACGGGTCTTTCGGATATGACCTTAAAAACGGAGGTCCCGTGTCGCAGCAGGTGTGGCACGATAAAGAACCCTCACTGCTAAAAGCCATGAGTGCTAAGCATAGGTCTAAATTTGCAGCCCTTCACCGGCAATGGTGACGTCCCAAAATGAGTGAAATATTCTCGACGGGACGAAAAACAACAAATAATCAATCAATCAATCATATACATGCAGACGTTTATGCGCCTTACTCGATTGTTGTACGCTTATGCTTTACTGCAAGTTGGAAAAGGTTATTCTCCTACACAGTCTATTATATTTTGTCGTGTGACCATAAACGTTGTTAGGTTTGTTCTGTATATGCCATCAGATAATTCAGAAACCCTTAAAACAGATCCGAGAGACTGGATTTGCAAAACAAAAGTCACTAAATATCTACTACAACAGAAAATCGAGAATCTAAACTGGATAGCCAATATAAATGCTTCCCGCTCTTCTCTAGTAAACTCATAAACATCTATCACATTATGTGCAAATAGCATTATATGTTAAAGAGGACAGCCAATGATATATTACTGAGTATTGTGTGTTCAGGTGTACGATAGCTATCATTGATAAGACTTTGCCGCCTGAATTTCCGTTGACTGTTAGACCGAAGTAGCTGGTTTCTTCAAAATTGGTTGCTTCTATATTTGCTGAACCCTGGACTTTCCCAATTATCAATATGCCCACATTAACCTAGAAGAATTATTTTCAGTATTGCTTGTCTTTTTACCTTAAGCGTTTTTAGTCTTTATTGGAAAAATTAGGATATTACTGTATAAATAAACTGGCAAGTAGCAATGCTCTTCATCCGTAAAGTTATGAGGGGGAAATGAAAATTTGAAAATAACGAACAGTGATCAATTTCCAGTGGCGGATTTAAGGGGGGAGCACCTTTCGCCCCTCCCCCTAAAATTTACCAAGTGGAATTTTCACTGGAAAAATTTATAAATTACACACGGCGCCCCCTCCATTCAAAAACCTTCAAAATTTGCGTCATTTCATTTTTTTTCGCATGAGAATATGAATCATTCACAATTTTTTGTCTGTAAATCACCTAGATATGACCAGTTTCGTAGTGAGAACGTTGATTTTATATTGATGAAAATGATAATTCAGGATATAGTGAAACGATAAAGATAACAAATTTCAATATCCTAATTATAAAAAAAAATTTGAGAAAACACGGACCCACTAGGACATCAGAGGTTGGACTAGGCGCTTAAGAGGAGTGAGTATCCCCTGTTAACCATCCACACCAGCCGTGGGCCCAATATCTTGATCAGTTAATGCAGTTACCCATAGTTAAATTGACAGTGCAAAGGTCTGAAAATTGGCATGAAACACGTTTCTACAAGCATTTAGCCCAAAGGCAGGTTGTGTTTGCAAAATCGTTATAACGACCAAAGGATTTGCGAACTGCTAAATGTAAACGATACTATTGAAACCATTGTAATATCATTTTTTACAGTAACCTGTCTTAATTTAGAAACTGATCATACAGAGGACATGCTCGTGCGTATCGATGTAATTGAAAATATATGTCACCATATGCATGTGACTGAACAATCCGTAGTCAAAGTCAGGGTGTAAAGAACGGCCCAACAATAAATATGAATCACAACTTCTGACCCAATGACAGGTTGTATAGGTAAACTACATCGTCATCACAACCATAGATTTAAAGTTTTTATACAAACATCCTCGAGGGGTTATCAGCTCCGCCACAGTCCAAAACGTTAATTCGGTGTTAACAAACATCGATAACAACGGATGATTAACTAACTATTATCGTCTTTCAAAGGGTACACATAAATGTCCTTTGTCAGAGTATAATTTTCACATAATCGTAGTCGCAGCCGCGGAGTTTGTCCTCGAGCCTGTGTGTGTGAGTACAAATGGTTCTGTGGTCTTGCACTCTGTAATGTTTCGTAGTTTCTAGCAGTCATATCTGTGTCGTCTGTTGTCGTTGTGTCTGCCTTTTTGCCTGAAATTAAAAGTATGAAAATCTCCTTGCTAACATCATTGAAATTTAAATATTGAGATATTCTTTTTCTTATTTTCCTCAGTGCTTCAGTCAAAGAATATAGGAGACGAACTTCGCTAATTTTTATCGTTCTGCACTATTCTGAATATCATTCTCATTTAATATAAATTCAACGTTCCACTACGAAACTGGATCATATCTAGGTGATTACTGACAACAGCATTGTGCTTAATTCATAGTCTCACGCGGAAAAAAACTGTGCACGAAAACTTCAGACCGCCATCTTCAGCCATACGTCCATACGTACTGAATTTAGACTGGAGGTGAGATGATTCATTTTGGAGGAAATCTTCGGCCACTCATTCTCCTGACAATCTTACTGAATTAATCATATTACCAATGTTGTGACGTGCATCACGTGGCTTCACTATATGTTGTGATTGCACATTTATCGGGTAACTTCACACACGTCTCTGGTCAGTGCGGCAGTTGAATACTGCGTGAAGTGTTCTATTTAGTTTATCTCGCATGTATCTCGTTCCTACACATCGAGGAGGAGTGGTTCTGATTGTTACTGTTTCACGAACGCATATTGCTGATAAAGAATGCTGTCCGGTATGACCCGCGTCAGAGAAGACCGCTTACTCCCCCATGGCCACCTGCTCCTCTCATATGTTTCGGTAGGTCCACTGTTGCCCTACACTCGATTTGTATATAATATGATTTTTTTCATGTATGATGACGTTAATAATATGTTAACTTCACCAATTATACTTTCCTTCCGAATTTTAATTGTTCTGAGTAGGTTATAAATAAACCATTACCATAAATTTCCTTTTCTCTCAGTTGTAAATTGTCTCGTATTAGAACCTTCCATCGAGATTTATGGACTGTTTTGGTGTTTATGTTTGCGACCACTTTGCTATCATTTCTCTTTTGCACTATCTCAAATTCGCAGATTGGTATTTATTTCTGAGGCTTGTTGTCATTTGACCGCGTGACACGTGATCCTGATGAGTACGTGGCTTCATTAAGAGTATATACTATTTTCATTTCTAGTAAAACTGTAAAAAATATTTGGATGTCGCACGTACTAGAGCTGTTGTTTTACAGCGGGATATATCTGCACGTCTGGGTGAACAGCTGGCAGGTAAACTATTCAATAGGTTATCTGATTTCAGGATTGTAACATCTTCAAAGATAATATTTCATCATTCAGGTCAATGTGCAATGAGTATTTTGGGCTGGTAAAAACCCAAAATTTTCCCCCCCAAACTGTTTACCTTTACGTTAAGATAGCGAACAGTGATTCAATTCATAACGCTCCTACGAGGAATACAAAAAGAATAGTTGGGCCAATACGGACTCCAGCAGGCTGGCCTAAGGTGCCTGAGGAATAGACCATCCCTGTTGACCAGTCACACCGCCATGACCCATATTTTATAACTTTGTATTATTCAGTCAGCATTTCTCCGAGACCATAAACATCATTGCAGTGATTAACGGAAACATTAACTTCAAAATCACGTTCAGACACATTTAACACATTAACTATCCCAGACAATGGGACAAAACTATAAGTTATCATACCTGCCTGTATCATCACGATACAGGCAATATCGATTCCTAGTCCAGTCACATATTTCTTTTCTATTCTTTAAAATGCTCAAAAGTTATAATACATCGTGGGCTTACAATTTCCACACGAAATATAGTAGTAAACCGAACCAAGGAAGTTACACAGTCCCTGTACTTATGCATCCCATTGAGCCCCACCATCATATCATGTAATACTTAACATCAGTGCTTACACACTTCATTCAAGTCTAATGTGAGTGTGCCTCAGAATTGTCCAATTTTCTCATACCGGACACAGATGCAGGAATAAAAATAAAATCCAAAACCCGTATAGAATAAAAAGTTGAATAACAGTATGTCTTCAACTGAACAGGCTTAAACTGTTTTGACTTGTTCTATTCATTTACAAATATTACCAAACAACCTATACCATCATTACTTAGCCAGACATTCCTCTACATTCAACTACATACCAAATGATGAATGTACAACGAACTACGGAAGTACGTACTAGTCACTGCATGTAGTCAGCACACGCACCATACATCTAAACATAAAAAAATTATATTTCATCAATATTTCAAGGGAGACTAGAGCAATAATGATGCCAATTATGTACAGTTAAACTTGGCATACAATATTTTTTCTTTTTCAAAACATGTTGAATACTGATTTAGCCCATACATTTAATCTTGTTATCAAACTTGAATACATGGTAAATACTACTGATGATATTTCAGGTAAATTCGGCACATTTCAATTCAGTTTGAAAATAAAGAAAAAAAAGTGAATGTTTAAATAGTAAAAGTGAGATACATGATCCACAAAGGACGTTCTTATAGCATCGAGGCCAACTACTAACAAAAAAGTGATTTTGCCCACTGCTTTAGACGAAACCCTCGTTTAAAGTAATTATTCGCAAATTCTACAGTCGCCTCTAATGGCCTCTGTCTTTCGCGATCTACAAATTACCACTAAGTCATATCGTTGACCTGATCTTGTTTTCCATACCCTTTGTTAGACTGTCACTTCCTACTAGATTTGGACCTACGGGTAATCCCATTACTTATTTTGACTTACGGGCTCACTGGTGGGGTGTTGACCGGTTCAGCCAGAGGATGTCTTACTGCTCCCATGGCGCACCTGATCCCTACCTTCGCTTTTTCCGGAGGTCCGTTGTTGCCCCTACCACCGATCTTGGTTATGTTTTTTTTTGGATTATGATACGTTTGACACAATGCTTAACCTGTCCCTTCTTTGTACTCCTATGCAATAGAGACATAATTCACTAAACCAAAATTTCTGGATAACACGTCAATTAAATTCAACAATATCATCATTTTAAAATACGCCCATCTTATGCGCTAGCGGATCGAACCCGTTATATGCAAACACTCTTGGTTACACCACGTACTGAAGCTTCATTTAGAATAAATCATTTAAAACATCGCCTTACAAATGGTATCCTAAGTCTGAGTTTATTGAATTGAGTTTTATATCCATGATCTTTTTTTATCATTTATTCGTCATTTCACCACGTAATTCGCAGCAATCCAATCCCGACAAAGATCTACACCAAACCACGGCCTATCTTAGGGGTTACCGTTCAGCGGATCTTAGGGGCAACCTGTGGTAGATAAAGTGGCACTGGGCATCAATTCTCTGAGCAAGCTTCAACAAAGTCAATGTACAGTACAACTCACCATGAATGATGCATCTTTAATGTTCATCTC
>CAJDSM010070041.1:0-13613 GCA_903981925.1 Ostrea lurida
GACTTACTGCCCCGTTCTCCTGTAGATATAGTCCACCGCCGGTTCAGAAGACTGAAGGCCTTTCTGATTGTCCCCGAAATTCCAGTGGTGATAAATCCCCATCCCCGATTTCGGCAACGTCTCCGCCGTCAGCCGGACAATCTGGTTCACTTCAGTGATGTTAGTACTGGCTATCAGCCGCACTCCTTTAATAGGAAGCAAGTATATTTCATATCAAAGCAAGAGTCTCATTGGCCGCGTACATTACTCAACTAAATTTTGATATTTCTATAACATGTTCAAGAAATCAAACCTGCGAGAAGAATGTTAATTTGCTGATACACTAAAATCATACAGTTGAACTTCGGTATCTCAAACACTGATCTCTCAAATACCATGGATATATGGCTCATACAGACATGTAACTTATCCTGAATACCACTCTCACTCTGGTTCATACAGACGTGTAACTTACCCTGAATACCACTCTGGACGACCACCAGAGCTTGTTCTGTCTGGGAAGACACCTTGTTTTTGGCGATGACTGTTACGCGGTACTCTCCTATACTCTGGTATGTATGTTTCATCACTGACCCTGAAACAGAAAGGGCTGATACAGAGGCAATTCGGATTAACTACCCAGATTCAGAGATTCAACAGACGACGTTCCTATCAAAACCAAAACAGATATGGCTAGTACAGAGGAAATTCTGATGAACTACCCCCCAAACTGAGAATCAACGATGGAAATTTCTAATAAATTGTCCAAGACGTGTTCATAAGGCCATATCAGATAAATTGTCCAAGACGTGTTCATAAGAAGTAACATCGTTAAAAAATCGCGCGGAGCGTAGCAAATTACATTACTATGAAAATAAGCAAAAACAATAAGAGAAAAAATAAATACTTTCTTGTTCACATCAAGTTTGTGCCAAAGTCCTGGTGCACATGTATGCACATAGCTGATGCATCGCCAAAAACTACTAAAATGGCAAATACGAAAAAGGCATTCACCGGCGCCGGAGGTGCACCTGTGACCAAATATGTGTGCATCGTCTTCTATTACCTATGAGATTATATCCAAGAACAAAATAATAAACTCATTGTATTCTCGACAGAAACACGTTGTCACTCCACTAGTACAGACGTGCCACATTGCCAACGTATGTCGCCAACCTCATAGTAGATGCACTGATTAATGTGTGCCAACTTCAGTATCTATCGCCAAGCCCTTGAAGTCATCTACATCAATACTCGCCTTTGAACTCCCTATGTCACTATCAATTCTCTAGAGATACTGTGGGTGTTTGACAGGTTATGCTGTTTCCTTGCGGTCTGACCTTTTATAATCCGTCACCTACTATAATCTCCTGATACGTGACAGATAATTGCATGTGTCCTCGTCATCTCCTTTACCGTGTTGGTTATTCACTAGCACTGCTCCGTGCTAATAGCCTTCCTTTTAATCATCTACTTTAGCAGGCGCATTATGGGTTGTCGTGATCGATATAATATCCTCATACTAGCCACCCAAACTCTTACCTTATCGCAAAACTTGCAGGTTCGGCTCACAAACATTTTTCAACCCTCTTCTCACTGTGCTGCCACATCCCCTAAGGACATGAAAGTTCTTGATACTGCGATTTTTTTCATCTAAAATCCGCATCACATACTCCCACTAATCACTACATAACTACATCACACTCCAACTTGCCTCCGGACATATCTTTGTGCTCTATCTTCGCTCACTCACCATTCCGCTGCACGCTCTTACAGATCGTGGAGCTGGAGATCACTCTTCACTAGCCCAAATCCAGTCACGCTACATGTACCGATACCGCGCCTAATGGTGGATTACGGATTGGAAAATCTATACCACTCGTCCTACGAATAAAACGTGTTATCATCAAAAAGTAATATTGTGAAATAATGCAGTTTTCATTAAAGTAAATTGAATTCGAGTTGCATTAGGTACGAATGTGAGCATAAGGAGAGGGTTGAAGGAAATCGTAAAGATATGGAAAAGTCAGTATATCTTACCGGAACAAAAAACCAATGCATTAGGACCCAACACAACTTGCCGAACAGAATAATGATGGGAGAAGCGGTTATGAATTAAAACAAATCCAAGTCGCTGCACTTCGTGCAATGTAAGCATGCTTATACAGTATGCCTACTGTAATACAACTGGTTATAGAAAAAATACGCCCCAGAAATATTTGCTCCAGAAAACGCAATCACCATGCGATACGACAAAACGTTCATGAAAGATTTGTATATTATTGCACAATCAGTTGATTCATTTATTTCGTTTTGTAGTAAACATTGATATTCAGATTGTGGGACGATTACCACCCCCCCCCACAAGTGGGACTATCTTCGTTTCAAAACTAAACCATTAACGAGAGAGAGAGAAGGAGAGAGAAGAGAACAATTAACATTGTTGAGGAAACACCTACACATCACGCACCGTCCACATGAAGAAAAGGAGGAAAAAACGCAAAGTCTGTTGGTATGACAAAATACCGAGTACATCGTAAAGTCGTACACAGACCCAGTCCGTACGTGTTCATCACATCGACGGCCTTCCTTCAATGACACTTTGATTGTGAAATCGTATATTGACACAACTGAATCGGTCCGAACGGTAGGGATATGGCAACCGAAATATTTTAACTCCCAAGGTATTTGTAAGATATCAACAAGCCCGCACTTTGCTTGCAACGTAAATACAGCAGTAGAAAGTGTTCAATTAAACACCGGGTATGACATGCATGCATATCACCATAGTAAAATACCCGTAGTATACCGAAATAATCTTTATCGAAATAAGTGCATGACAAAACCTATCTATTTTTACCCTGCCTGTAGTAACTTTATATATATACCAACATTTTTCTGTTGATATTAAGTTACGTTTGTTTTAAAGTTTATATTTACCGCTTTCTCCAGCCAGTTGGGAAAATAATACAATAAATGTTATCTATTTCCTGACTGATGTTCTCCACGCGATTGTTTTCAATGCGACGGGACTAGATTAGAATTTTATGGGCCAACCAGTTTTAGATTAAATTTGACATGCAAGGCGCTGTGTGAGTACGAGAGAAACGATCACTTTTACATCTTCAAAGAAAATACACATGTTCAATTGATTTATACATCCTGCCGTACTCAGTAATACTTCACTATTTTGTGCTACAACTGCCGTTGATGCGATTTACCACGAGTCGTTGCCGACCGTCAAAAGGGTTCATTTTACTACCACTGATGCGTGTGAGCGAGACCCAATGTGATAACTTTATAAGGGTTCAGAGCATTCCATGGAGAGCGTTAACATAGTCTGAAGGTGGTTAAGCCAAACAGATAATAAGTTACAGTGGTGTATTCTGTCTTGGAGTGGTAGGTGATGTATTTGGCTATTCAGTTTCAAACTATCGCCTTGCATACGCTCTGCACCTATGTCAACTGCTACTTTCAGTATATTGTGAATCTGCGCCCGCGTATTTAACGTTGGTGAGCGGGACCGTAAGGATACACATGGTCGACTCGAGAATACACCGGACCAGCTTAGTAAGATTTGTACGTTTAGTATAGGTTGGCAAAGTTATGAGGATGAGGATACATGAAGGATCGCAGGAAGAACGTGTTGTCGGTCACGAGCCGCGGAGGTAAGTGAGTTTCGAGCTTCAAATCAAGTGGCGGAAAGGCCCGTTTGAAGGGTGCACCAAGGCACGAGAGGTGGGTGGAAAGGGTGTGGGGTGAGTGGAAGCCGTAGTGCAGTACAAAATAGAGTCTATTTTATTGCACTATCAGACAAGATTGGTACTAAGTGACGGTGTCTCTCTCTGTGTCACAACAACTTTACTATAAGTTATGGACCCTTTTGCTGTGAAATATAGGGCCAAAGTACGAAAGTACGCGATAAGATTAGATGTTTGCGATGCTTGTGGGTGTGTTCGAGGTAGGTGCCACACACCGTACTGTGCTCTCTTTGTAAAATGTAGACAAAATTAAGTATTTGATTTTCTCTCGTAAAGCCATTCACTGTTGCTGTGTGATACACCAATTGGGGTGTGTGCTCTAGAATGTGTTGATCATAACACTCGGAATTAAACCAGATTGCTGCCTGCGGATGCGAAATTACTACTCTCCAGTCACATGCGAGATTCAAATGGAGATTGTTGTATTAGATAGAAATATCTGCACAAAAACGTTGCTAGATACTGATTACCTGTAGGTATATATAGTAGCTCTGAAATACTGATCGGTGCAGATGTTTAATCCGTCTGCTCTGCAGCATCTTTCCTTTGTCCTGTGGTGTGTGTGTGGTATATATAGTATCCCTATATTCTGGCCCCAGGTCACCGGAGCATAGCCTCTAGCCGCCCGTAATGATGTCAGTGGAATTTTAGCAAAACCTCTCTGCAGCCTGCTCCTGAAGGTGATACTGTAGTGCAGTGGACGATTAGCACTCAAGTACGACCTTTACACTGCAAATTTAGTTGATTGTGGGGCTGAATTTCGTATATTTCTTATATCTTCTATCTAATAGTGCAAGAAAATTTTTGTCTCTCCGCGTGCGGAGACTTCAATATGCCCGGTAGGTAATCATACTACCACCATGTCGCAAACTTAATACGTTCCGTGTACTCATATAATATCATTCGAGGATTGTCAATTGGTTGATGCCAATTTACACAAGAAACATAGAAAAAATAAAAAGTGGAGGGGGATGCAGGATTAGAGCCCAGCGAGAGAGAAGTCAAACAACCAACAAACTCTGACAATAAGGACTCTCTCTCTCTCTCTGCATATCGCTAATGATAAATGGATTAAAGTTCATAATGTATCACCATGACCAGGGTTTTTTATCGACAGTTCACCTGCTCCAAAGTCCAACGTTCGCTGATAAGATAAGGATATTCCTACTTAGATCACTCAAGAATATAGGGAATTTTATGTCGACCTCACGCAATTGGTGAAGATTGATTCAATACTCAGTTCGGTACTTGGTTTACATATAAATTTTACAATATAGATACTATATTATTTACTTATACGTATGCAAAATAATGATCCTAACGGTGAAAATATGTTAGAATCAACTATTAAGGTAGACATCTCATTGTATTGCTAACAATAGAAGCGAGAATATGAGTGTAGTATCTCTACTCTCTCGCAAAGGCTTCGTTCTTTTGTAGATCATTGTAGAGCGATAATAGCCTCATCCGGGGTAGAACTTATCTACACCTCTCACTCGTGTGACAACAAAAGTCATCACTATGGTAAAGAATGGGTTATATACAGATAAGACCAAGGCCAAACGCGGAGGTGTATGGAAAAATTGGTATAATAAACTCAAACTGTATATAGATGTGCCTTGAATATCTCATCTTTCTTGTCGTTCTCGAAAGAATGTTAACGCCTCGAGGTGGATTGTGAAGATATCCATCACTTATCACCACAATATAACCGTAGCCCGAGAGACGTCTAGATCTACTCTTCAGCGGATCATACGGAGCGATCCGTGAGAAATACTTTTAAAATTTTTATTCTGCAATTGGGATAATATATACCAGTGCTTTAATTGAATCATTTTGACAGGTGCTCCGCGGGGCAATCCGATAAAATTTGTCAATGTGTAGGACTGGAATTCAAAGCAGATACACATCACACCGTGTTCCAATTAAATATAAATGAATTTGGACGAGAAATAATTATCTTCATCAATACGCGTTATCTCGTAGTGTCCGCCCTTTGGTAGAATCACGCCTGTATTGGTTTCTGAGTTGAGATTCCTTTCATCCAACGATTGGACATGAGAATCTGTGCGATTGTAATGACAAAGTCCCACGAATAGTACGAGCGTGGTGTCCTTAGTGATGAAACGTAAATGTCGTTCATAACAAAAAAGTACATTGGTTGTCCAGCGCATTTTATTGTTACCCACCAAAGAGAGAAAAAGGTAAAATTGAATTTGAGTATAGGAACAATAGAGAGAATACCAAAACAAAATTAAGATAGTTAGTTGGAAATGACTTTCATGTTTTAGATAACCGTGTTGAATTCATCTCTTACTTCCTCGAAGTTCGGACGCCGAATGCAAAGTAGACCGCTCGGCGGCTGAGTGCTACCAGTTCTGGCTAGAGCGTTCGCCATCGAGCCAAAAGTTTGCGGGAAAGGTTGGGTGTTCGAATCCGCCGCGACAGACCTAAGTCGTTAACACGTGATCGAGTAGTGACATTCCGACCTGCGGCTCCCATAAGCGCGTACTTGGACGACAGTAACGAGGTAAGTCTGAGTGTAGTTTCCGTGGTCCTTCGGCCCAGGATTTACCGATGCTACTCTCAAATAACCGGTATTGTCCCAGTCGTACAGACAGGACATATTGGTGTGTACTTACGCTATCATATTGTAAGTCGCCTTCAAACTGCCTCGAAGATAGGCCGAGATGTGTATGACTGAAGCAATAGGCCTTAATATTCTGCCTCATTCACACCATGCAATGAGTAGTCGCTGCGTTCCTGGGCGCCTTCTGCGCCTCCTCCTCGTGGCGGGTCAAGCAGATGGGTAAGCGGGGGCTTTTCGTCTCGCAGTCGGAGCGAGCAAGCAGCCGTCTAAGGTCCACTCATGACGTCACTTGCGATGTTATCCTATCATCCTCGTGACTGCGTTTACGGGAAGGAACAGAGCAGGAAAAATTCAATCTAATCAACAATCTTTTAATGTGGAAGCTGTATCCCCTCTCTCTCCACCTGTTCCACTAATGTTGTGATGTGATAATGCCTATATGAATTTGTACCATATAAATGTGCAATCTCGGCCCTCGGACCCTCCGAGAAGTGAGATCGACATAGAGAGTTATGCGTTCTCTCTGATCGTACTCCGCCTCACAATCCACTGGCGGAAAACACACTATACAGCTTCTTTAGATGGTAAAATAGAAGTATTCATATGTAGCAAATACGTGTGCTTACAATTGCCATTTACAGCATCCTAGACCAGTCTTACTATAACTATCTCTCTCTAGAGTTTGTAATTGCACAATCATACGGATTTTACTTACTACAATATATAACATGTAACGAATACTGTACAGACAAATCGAAAACGTTAAAGAGACTGAACTTCCTCTCGCGCGAAATTAACCTCTTGAAGTTAATATTACGAAAACCTTGCTCTCGATATCTCTATAAGATAAATAACATCTTGTGTGTGCAAAGACGATGATAACCTGGCTGTGTATTTGCGATACAGTCGTTGTCAGAGACATATGACCCAATTAGAATATCTTGGACCGCTGCTGATTGTGCGAATATATCTCTAGGGTAAGAAATATGGAAATTGTGAAAATTGACGAAGTCTCTGAAAATCGAGTCCCGTTTTCTCTCACTCGCTCGCTTTCTCTCTCACTAGCCATGCTGCTATATAGAAGTATAAACATATCCAAGAGCGACTATAGGAAGACATAACTATGGTGGATGTTTTTATACTCTCGAGTTCTCTCGACATAGTGTGTGCGAGATCGGACTCTCCGCTCACTCGCAACTTACTTACGAAGATCTGAATCCATTTTTAGATAAGATGTACATTAATCACCATCCTCCTTCCAAACCTCGTACTTCATCGCTGGATCGTAAATGCCGGCCGAGGCGAACTTAGAGGATTTTTTCTTCTGCGGGTTGTTAGAAGCTTTTTAGAGAAGATCCTACCTTCATACAGAATAGTAGAAAGGAGCAGGGTTTCTTACTAAGAAAGGTAGCACAAATTAACCTTGTGTGCCAAATGCTAACTTGATATTTACCGTCGTTCAATATAAATACCTCTCTTTACGATTTTTCACTTCTATCAATGTACTTCACATACCCCTACTGCTCTTGCGTAACTAATCTTCTAGCCATACTCGATATTTTGTCAAACTCCACAATTTAAATATAGTGTTGCTGTCCATCATGTGTCTCTACATAGAGAAACCTCGCTTCTGCCACGCGATTATCCAAAATAATCCTTTAAAAAATTGAACTTATGATGATTACAGGCTCCACCGTTTAATTCTATAATATTTGACTTGTCATTTAAACTAGCTTTGTTTAGCCCTATTGAATTACTTGTACGCCTTACATAGAATATATACGAAATATTCTGCTAACAGTTTGGACAATTATTTATCACTGCAGATATCTGTTGCACCTAACTCGATTCGTATTCCAGTTTAGTGTTAATACTTAGAGGGACTTGTATAGACGACTCCTGTTGTCGAGATACATCCGGACTAGTTAAACTTTATAGTTGTACATCAAATAAATTAAATTTCATACTGAACAGACAGCGTGGCAATAAGTAGTTTGATAGATAACTGTAAAATTGACTTATCGTAAAAGGGAGGTTCAAAACCTGTGTTGGTCGACAGTGAATATGGCAAGGCGAATGTATAGGAGGGGTGTTCCAAAGCAGTAAATGTCACGCATTTTTCAGTGTAGTTCCACGCCCTCTACTCTCTAACAAACAACAAAGCGAACCAACAGAGAAGTGGTCAGGAACTCGTTGGCGCCCGAGTTACCAGAGGGGTTTCGGGGGAACCGAAATTTACCGTATCCTGATAAAACCAAGGTCAAATCAAAATGCTGATAATTCAAATCTATTCAATTTTCTGCGAGTTCAAACTTTTCATATTTGTATGGTTCTGATTTGTTAGCAATTAAATATATTTCTCCTTTCGTATCTTCCAGTGAGCACAGAACTATTATAAATGGCTATTACAGAGGCAGTGTCTAAGCTTTTTATGGATCAAGTACCAAGATTCACCAAATATCGATTATACGGCGTCTCCTTTATTTTCGATGTACTGTCCGGCTGAACGCCTTTGGTAAAACCCACATGCGCATGTCCAAAGTTCGAGGCTCACCAGTTGTTTAACATTATCTTAGATCACCTCGCTTCTACGCACACCGCCTCTCGTCCTATGCGAACAACGTCCTTAACATAGAATTAGGTTATGATTGGGGTTTAATACGCTGTTAATGAATTATTATCACACGAGGATAATGCCTCGATGGCGTCTGTTGTGATAAAATATAAAATCAGATTAAAAAAAAACAAATGATGCAATTAAAATATTTCTTAACACATTGGAGAGAGTTCCGAACGGAAGATTATCTATCCCGCTGGTGGGTCTCCTCTAGATAGTGCTACGACACACTTTCCAGAAACATTGAGGCGACAAATGTTAATTAAGAACCAAATCTTATCATGGATTTTTTCAGATGCATATAAAGCAAATTATAAATCATTACAGGTTTAGCAAGTAATTTTCGGAATTACTAATACCGATGAACGTCATTATCAGGACAGCAATTTTCAGTCGAGCCTTCAGTGCGGAGAAACTGATAATACTGATAGTCTCTTCTTCCACCTGGAAAAATATAATTTTGTGTACAAATGCGAGTTTCTTTTTGGACAATAGAGTGGAGTGCAAATATGTATTACCTTTGGAAGCAAGTTGGAGTGGTCTCAAAATAAGTTGATTTTAGATTTGATTTGGATCATCTCAATCTAAACAATACGTTGAGTTAGTGAAGTATAGAGTCGAAGAGCAGTTGCAATGCGTTTTTATACAATCTGAAGGGCTAAATCATTCTGTTCTAGTTATTTTGTATATTGTACTAAGGTATTCTAATTACTACCCTGCAAATTGTGAGACAGAAATTAATGATTACATCAAATAAAGTATAGTGTCGTATTGTATCTGATGGTTTCCGCGCACTGACAGTGTGAATGTGTTGTGAGTTAACTTCCCTTAAATCGACGGGAATAACCGCAATTGCGGAAGATAGGTCTGGAAATCCCTGGCGTAAAATAATTCAGTTCTGACGTTATTAAAAAGAGTGCGTCGACCCTACCACCCACCACGTAGACACTAGCTCGGGGGTACATGTGATACAAAAATCAATTTAAACCGCGGTGCACTCAGTCCTTGTTTTGAAAATGGGGTATGAGTGCGTAAGGCGCCATTGGTGTGAAGTCGTAGGGAGCAGGTGTGGCCTCGACGCTATTTGGGTCTTTTGAGTTTGGTTGTCTTTTTTGGTTTATTCCCATGGCACCTATGGGATTGATTAACACTTTCAAAGGCAAGAAAAACTTATATCGGCTTTAAGTAAACAAGAGGACCCAGAAAACAGCATACGCTGCACCTGAGTACAGCTAGGTCCTGGTTATGGCAGTGGTGGTGATTTTAGATGGGGAAATGAATTAATGCGAGATGTTTGTCTTTGAAAAACATGCACCACAGTGTTCTGGATGAAAAAATTAGGTAGTTTTATGAGCAAACCCGACACTCCTGATCCCCTGTCTGTCGCACGTTGGTTCTCACTAGCCCGGGATAGGCGTAACCTAATTCTGAAGGGTGCATGAATTTGCATCATACTACTATACGTATTAACAGGCCAAGACGTTTAAGGTTACAAAATGTGACATCGTGCGGGTTGAATGTGTGCTAAGGAAGAAAAAGAACCTATCGAGGGCGCTCTTTAAAAGTAGTATATTCAAGATATGTAAAAATTAGAACTTTTGATGCGGCTTAACCTATTGTATAGACCGCCAGTTTTATACCCCAATGAGAGGGATCATGATTTCGAACAAAATCTTAAATCGATCCAACTATTCTACAGAGAAAGGCTATTACAATAGAATTATTTCAGCTAATCTCCTTGAGTCCAGTTGTTGTTCTGTTTGTGGACAGAGTTAGGACCAAAGATTTGTTATATGATTTTCGCACCGTAAGAATATTAACTCCCATAAATGTTATAACTTTATACCCCTATTGGGGCCCACATCCGTACCCCCGAGGGGATGTTAATGATTGTGTTAAAAAACGGTGGTCAAATATCCACCTAAAATTCAGAAAGCATGTCATACTTAAAGTTTCAGCTTTTCTGGCCCACGCTATTTCATTGATCTAGAAAGGTGTAAGATTTTTAAATAATTTCCCTAGAATTATAATAACTACACTATGGATAATAATGCATAAAAAAACTTATAATCCCCTATGGGTGTAATGCACCATATCGTAGCCCCCGGGGGGGTCATGATAATTCTGCAACCAAGAACTTTAAAACTCATACCTACTCTATATAGAGAAGTTTCCAAAGTGATAATTATTCAAGCCTTCGTTCATGGGACCCAAGTGAGCTTCTTCAAGACGAGATTTTTTAAGAGATGTGTTTACTCTATTCATTTTATACCTAAATCATAGTGTGAAAACGTTATGATTGCCCCTTTATGGGCCCCATCGTACCCCTAGGGGTCATGCTTTTTGAAACAGGATAATTCTGAAATCACATACTCCATATAGTCAGATTAGATTTGCGTTATATAGAAAAATTCAGTTCTATTCCTGGCACCACCCAGTTGGTTCGTTCCAGAGAAGAACGATTTTTTAAAGATCATTTCTCATATATAATGCGACATGCCAAAACTTAATTCCCCTTATGATCGGGCCCCAAATGTAACTCAACCTTTCCCGAAGAGGTCTATGATGGTTTGTGAGAACATTAACACTGTCTCATCTTCCGTATATATCAGGGAACTTTCCAATTATTAGATTTCGAGCTTTTCATTTGGGCTCCAGGTGATTCTTGAGAAGAAAGATTTATACAATCGAACAGCGCCACCCATAATTTTTGCCAAATATTTGTGATTATCTCCCTTTTTGATGAGGTGGGCGCGCCTTCAATTTTGAACAAACTTGAATTCCCCCTTCTCACGGCCAAGGATATATCACAGGTTGTACCAAGCTTATGCGAAGGTGGAATATTTGGTCTCAGGGTTTGAGAAAGAAGTCGACAAAAAGTGGTGAAATTTAACAGACAGCAGACAGGAACAGCACGAACGACAAAGGCGGATCAGCATTAGCTGCACTTGAGCCCCGGGTCACCGAAAGTGAGCTAAAGAAGGAGAGTGAAAGAATCTGTGTGTACTGAGACTTCCACAGGGTAGAGGTAAAAAACTTTTTTTTTATAAATCGGGTATACATCTGGTATCATTTTAATAAATTCATTCGGCATAACCTCGGCGATTTCTCTACTAGAGATGCACCGTTTACCTGTTGTTTAAGCAGATAAATCATTACATAAACACATATTGCACCTGTGATAGTGGATTGTATCGACTGATTGTGTGCTTGTAAAATATTTTTGTCGATTTTAATAGTTTATTTTTAGGCCTGTAATGCGAGAGAAGATTGTTCCCATAATATCATTTGTGATAAACACTTCTATATTAACAGAATATTTGTAGTCAAATCAAAGACCAAATATATTTTGACACGACAATTACCAGCAACAAAATGTACAGTTATTTTTCGCACCATAGTATATTACACTAGTGAGAGTGAGTGTAGTGGTTATCATCGTCACTTTCAAAACTCCCTAGTGGGAGACTATTGTTTTTTGGACATCTGTCGTAAGTGTTGCTCTCGTACCCAACATTTGTCAGCGACTAACTACTCTTTCGAAAAACTACTGATCAGACACACACACACACATCACTCGTAACAGTACGGCAACCAAATTTTAGAAATACTTCAAGGAGTTAATCGAACTTGAACAAGTGTTTGTCGACATGATACAATAGTGGTACCATGATGTAGAAATCCACTCGTACTCACTATGAAAGCTCTGTACTAATGAGTAGAACATCAAAGTAAGAGAATCAACTTCTGAAAATGAAAACATTTTGCCTCTAGTTCGTGTTAACTAAACTTATCAATTAGTTCAGAAGAGCGAAGGTCAGCAGTGTTCAAAAGCTTCAGCTTGTCAATTAGTTAAGCGCCTAATAATCAGAATCCCTTTAGCATTAACCTAAGACGTTAAATACAAATAACAAACTCTCTTTTTCAAGAATCTAAGTACTACAACTTCGAACATTGCTTCGTTGATATACACGTCAGTCCATCTACCTTAGATGCCTTGCATTTCAGATTTTCGTTATAATATTATGCTTTATCTTTATATCCAAAGTGCTTTGTAAAAACAGACAAATTCAGAAACATTATAGTTAGAATGGCTAACATGTAATATATATAGCATGAATAAAAAAACTATACTGCACTCCATATTCAATAATAGAATCCGTGTGACATTATGGGAAAGTAGTTGACCCGTTCGATATTCTCAGTGACTCAGGTACTTGTTTTTCTGCTGCAGTTTCTGTGGTAGCTAAACATTCCAAAATAGGCATCTTCTGAGACAATCAAATTAAATTTCTTTTGGGAAAAAGAGTCATTCTACGCACCAAAGCACTTTGTCTCCTGTGATCCAATCTTATGAACACGTCTTAAAATTTATTCTGATGCTTTATGAAACGTATTAAGACAATTTATCTTGATGGCCTGAATGAAACACGCTTAAACAATGTATCTGATCTTATGAACACTCTTAACAATTATCTTCATGCCTTATGAACAACGTCTTAAACAAATCATTGATAGCCTTAAACACGTCTTAAACCATTTATTCTGTGCCTTATGACACGACTAGACATGTCCTTGTGAACACTTAGACAATTTATCTGATCCTTATAACACACTTAGACAATATCTGTTCTTATTGACCGTCTAGACAATTATATCTTGATGT
>CAJDSM010070041.1:13638-26423 GCA_903981925.1 Ostrea lurida
CAGATAAATTGTCTAAGTCGTGTTCATAAGGCCATCAGATAAAATGGTTTAAGACGTGTTCATAAGGCTATCAGATAAATTGTTTAAGACGTGTTCATAAGGCCATATCAGATAAATTGTCCAAGACGTGTTCATAAGAACATCAGATAAATTGTCTAAGTCGTGTCCATAAGGACATGAGATAAATTGTCTAAGTCGTGTTCACAAGGACATCAGATAAAGTGTCTAAGTCGTGTTCATAAGGCCAGCAGAGAAAATGGTTTAAGACGTGTTCATAAGACATGGATCACAGGAAGACAAGTGCTTTGGATGCTGTCAGAATGACTCTTTTTCATTATAGTAACATCGTTAAAAAATCGCGCGGAGCGTAGCAAATTACATTACTATGAAAATAAGCAAAAACAATAAGAGAAAAAATAAATACTTTCTTGTTCACATCAAGTTTGTGCCAAAGTCCTGGTGCACATGTATGCACATAGCTGATGCATCGCCAAAAACTACTAAAATGGCAAATACGAAAAAGGCATTCACCGGCGCCGGAGGTGCACCTGTGACCAAATATGTGTGCATCGTCTTCTATTACCTATGAGATTATATCCAAGAACAAAATAATAAACTCATTGTATTCTCGACAGAAACACGTTGTCACTCCACTAGTACAGACGTGCCACATTGCCAACGTATGTCGCCAACCTCATAGTAGATGCACTGATTAATGTGTGCCAACTTCAGTATCTATCGCCAAGCCCTTGAAGTCATCTACATCAATACTCGCCTTTGAACTCCCTATGTCACTATCAATTCTCTAGAGATACTGTGGGTGTTTGACAGGTTATGCTGTTTCCTTGCGGTCTGACCTTTTATAATCCGTCACCTACTATAATCTCCTGATACGTGACAGATAATTGCATGTGTCCTCGTCATCTCCTTTACCGTGTTGGTTATTCACTAGCACTGCTCCGTGCTAATAGCCTTCCTTTTAATCATCTACTTTAGCAGGCGCATTATGGGTTGTCGTGATCGATATAATATCCTCATACTAGCCACCCAAACTCTTACCTTATCGCAAAACTTGCAGGTTCGGCTCACAAACATTTTTCAACCCTCTTCTCACTGTGCTGCCACATCCCCTAAGGACATGAAAGTTCTTGATACTGCGATTTTTTTCATCTAAAATCCGCATCACATACTCCCACTAATCACTACATAACTACATCACACTCCAACTTGCCTCCGGACATATCTTTGTGCTCTATCTTCGCTCACTCACCATTCCGCTGCACGCTCTTACAGATCGTGGAGCTGGAGATCACTCTTCACTAGCCCAAATCCAGTCACGCTACATGTACCGATACCGCGCCTAATGGTGGATTACGGATTGGAAAATCTATACCACTCGTCCTACGAATAAAACGTGTTATCATCAAAAAGTAATATTGTGAAATAATGCAGTTTTCATTAAAGTAAATTGAATTCGAGTTGCATTAGGTACGAATGTGAGCATAAGGAGAGGGTTGAAGGAAATCGTAAAGATATGGAAAAGTCAGTATATCTTACCGGAACAAAAAACCAATGCATTAGGACCCAACACAACTTGCCGAACAGAATAATGATGGGAGAAGCGGTTATGAATTAAAACAAATCCAAGTCGCTGCACTTCGTGCAATGTAAGCATGCTTATACAGTATGCCTACTGTAATACAACTGGTTATAGAAAAAATACGCCCCAGAAATATTTGCTCCAGAAAACGCAATCACCATGCGATACGACAAAACGTTCATGAAAGATTTGTATATTATTGCACAATCAGTTGATTCATTTATTTCGTTTTGTAGTAAACATTGATATTCAGATTGTGGGACGATTACCACCCCCCCCCACAAGTGGGACTATCTTCGTTTCAAAACTAAACCATTAACGAGAGAGAGAGAAGGAGAGAGAAGAGAACAATTAACATTGTTGAGGAAACACCTACACATCACGCACCGTCCACATGAAGAAAAGGAGGAAAAAACGCAAAGTCTGTTGGTATGACAAAATACCGAGTACATCGTAAAGTCGTACACAGACCCAGTCCGTACGTGTTCATCACATCGACGGCCTTCCTTCAATGACACTTTGATTGTGAAATCGTATATTGACACAACTGAATCGGTCCGAACGGTAGGGATATGGCAACCGAAATATTTTAACTCCCAAGGTATTTGTAAGATATCAACAAGCCCGCACTTTGCTTGCAACGTAAATACAGCAGTAGAAAGTGTTCAATTAAACACCGGGTATGACATGCATGCATATCACCATAGTAAAATACCCGTAGTATACCGAAATAATCTTTATCGAAATAAGTGCATGACAAAACCTATCTATTTTTACCCTGCCTGTAGTAACTTTATATATATACCAACATTTTTCTGTTGATATTAAGTTACGTTTGTTTTAAAGTTTATATTTACCGCTTTCTCCAGCCAGTTGGGAAAATAATACAATAAATGTTATCTATTTCCTGACTGATGTTCTCCACGCGATTGTTTTCAATGCGACGGGACTAGATTAGAATTTTATGGGCCAACCAGTTTTAGATTAAATTTGACATGCAAGGCGCTGTGTGAGTACGAGAGAAACGATCACTTTTACATCTTCAAAGAAAATACACATGTTCAATTGATTTATACATCCTGCCGTACTCAGTAATACTTCACTATTTTGTGCTACAACTGCCGTTGATGCGATTTACCACGAGTCGTTGCCGACCGTCAAAAGGGTTCATTTTACTACCACTGATGCGTGTGAGCGAGACCCAATGTGATAACTTTATAAGGGTTCAGAGCATTCCATGGAGAGCGTTAACATAGTCTGAAGGTGGTTAAGCCAAACAGATAATAAGTTACAGTGGTGTATTCTGTCTTGGAGTGGTAGGTGATGTATTTGGCTATTCAGTTTCAAACTATCGCCTTGCATACGCTCTGCACCTATGTCAACTGCTACTTTCAGTATATTGTGAATCTGCGCCCGCGTATTTAACGTTGGTGAGCGGGACCGTAAGGATACACATGGTCGACTCGAGAATACACCGGACCAGCTTAGTAAGATTTGTACGTTTAGTATAGGTTGGCAAAGTTATGAGGATGAGGATACATGAAGGATCGCAGGAAGAACGTGTTGTCGGTCACGAGCCGCGGAGGTAAGTGAGTTTCGAGCTTCAAATCAAGTGGCGGAAAGGCCCGTTTGAAGGGTGCACCAAGGCACGAGAGGTGGGTGGAAAGGGTGTGGGGTGAGTGGAAGCCGTAGTGCAGTACAAAATAGAGTCTATTTTATTGCACTATCAGACAAGATTGGTACTAAGTGACGGTGTCTCTCTCTGTGTCACAACAACTTTACTATAAGTTATGGACCCTTTTGCTGTGAAATATAGGGCCAAAGTACGAAAGTACGCGATAAGATTAGATGTTTGCGATGCTTGTGGGTGTGTTCGAGGTAGGTGCCACACACCGTACTGTGCTCTCTTTGTAAAATGTAGACAAAATTAAGTATTTGATTTTCTCTCGTAAAGCCATTCACTGTTGCTGTGTGATACACCAATTGGGGTGTGTGCTCTAGAATGTGTTGATCATAACACTCGGAATTAAACCAGATTGCTGCCTGCGGATGCGAAATTACTACTCTCCAGTCACATGCGAGATTCAAATGGAGATTGTTGTATTAGATAGAAATATCTGCACAAAAACGTTGCTAGATACTGATTACCTGTAGGTATATATAGTAGCTCTGAAATACTGATCGGTGCAGATGTTTAATCCGTCTGCTCTGCAGCATCTTTCCTTTGTCCTGTGGTGTGTGTGTGGTATATATAGTATCCCTATATTCTGGCCCCAGGTCACCGGAGCATAGCCTCTAGCCGCCCGTAATGATGTCAGTGGAATTTTAGCAAAACCTCTCTGCAGCCTGCTCCTGAAGGTGATACTGTAGTGCAGTGGACGATTAGCACTCAAGTACGACCTTTACACTGCAAATTTAGTTGATTGTGGGGCTGAATTTCGTATATTTCTTATATCTTCTATCTAATAGTGCAAGAAAATTTTTGTCTCTCCGCGTGCGGAGACTTCAATATGCCCGGTAGGTAATCATACTACCACCATGTCGCAAACTTAATACGTTCCGTGTACTCATATAATATCATTCGAGGATTGTCAATTGGTTGATGCCAATTTACACAAGAAACATAGAAAAAATAAAAAGTGGAGGGGGATGCAGGATTAGAGCCCAGCGAGAGAGAAGTCAAACAACCAACAAACTCTGACAATAAGGACTCTCTCTCTCTCTCTGCATATCGCTAATGATAAATGGATTAAAGTTCATAATGTATCACCATGACCAGGGTTTTTTATCGACAGTTCACCTGCTCCAAAGTCCAACGTTCGCTGATAAGATAAGGATATTCCTACTTAGATCACTCAAGAATATAGGGAATTTTATGTCGACCTCACGCAATTGGTGAAGATTGATTCAATACTCAGTTCGGTACTTGGTTTACATATAAATTTTACAATATAGATACTATATTATTTACTTATACGTATGCAAAATAATGATCCTAACGGTGAAAATATGTTAGAATCAACTATTAAGGTAGACATCTCATTGTATTGCTAACAATAGAAGCGAGAATATGAGTGTAGTATCTCTACTCTCTCGCAAAGGCTTCGTTCTTTTGTAGATCATTGTAGAGCGATAATAGCCTCATCCGGGGTAGAACTTATCTACACCTCTCACTCGTGTGACAACAAAAGTCATCACTATGGTAAAGAATGGGTTATATACAGATAAGACCAAGGCCAAACGCGGAGGTGTATGGAAAAATTGGTATAATAAACTCAAACTGTATATAGATGTGCCTTGAATATCTCATCTTTCTTGTCGTTCTCGAAAGAATGTTAACGCCTCGAGGTGGATTGTGAAGATATCCATCACTTATCACCACAATATAACCGTAGCCCGAGAGACGTCTAGATCTACTCTTCAGCGGATCATACGGAGCGATCCGTGAGAAATACTTTTAAAATTTTTATTCTGCAATTGGGATAATATATACCAGTGCTTTAATTGAATCATTTTGACAGGTGCTCCGCGGGGCAATCCGATAAAATTTGTCAATGTGTAGGACTGGAATTCAAAGCAGATACACATCACACCGTGTTCCAATTAAATATAAATGAATTTGGACGAGAAATAATTATCTTCATCAATACGCGTTATCTCGTAGTGTCCGCCCTTTGGTAGAATCACGCCTGTATTGGTTTCTGAGTTGAGATTCCTTTCATCCAACGATTGGACATGAGAATCTGTGCGATTGTAATGACAAAGTCCCACGAATAGTACGAGCGTGGTGTCCTTAGTGATGAAACGTAAATGTCGTTCATAACAAAAAAGTACATTGGTTGTCCAGCGCATTTTATTGTTACCCACCAAAGAGAGAAAAAGGTAAAATTGAATTTGAGTATAGGAACAATAGAGAGAATACCAAAACAAAATTAAGATAGTTAGTTGGAAATGACTTTCATGTTTTAGATAACCGTGTTGAATTCATCTCTTACTTCCTCGAAGTTCGGACGCCGAATGCAAAGTAGACCGCTCGGCGGCTGAGTGCTACCAGTTCTGGCTAGAGCGTTCGCCATCGAGCCAAAAGTTTGCGGGAAAGGTTGGGTGTTCGAATCCGCCGCGACAGACCTAAGTCGTTAACACGTGATCGAGTAGTGACATTCCGACCTGCGGCTCCCATAAGCGCGTACTTGGACGACAGTAACGAGGTAAGTCTGAGTGTAGTTTCCGTGGTCCTTCGGCCCAGGATTTACCGATGCTACTCTCAAATAACCGGTATTGTCCCAGTCGTACAGACAGGACATATTGGTGTGTACTTACGCTATCATATTGTAAGTCGCCTTCAAACTGCCTCGAAGATAGGCCGAGATGTGTATGACTGAAGCAATAGGCCTTAATATTCTGCCTCATTCACACCATGCAATGAGTAGTCGCTGCGTTCCTGGGCGCCTTCTGCGCCTCCTCCTCGTGGCGGGTCAAGCAGATGGGTAAGCGGGGGCTTTTCGTCTCGCAGTCGGAGCGAGCAAGCAGCCGTCTAAGGTCCACTCATGACGTCACTTGCGATGTTATCCTATCATCCTCGTGACTGCGTTTACGGGAAGGAACAGAGCAGGAAAAATTCAATCTAATCAACAATCTTTTAATGTGGAAGCTGTATCCCCTCTCTCTCCACCTGTTCCACTAATGTTGTGATGTGATAATGCCTATATGAATTTGTACCATATAAATGTGCAATCTCGGCCCTCGGACCCTCCGAGAAGTGAGATCGACATAGAGAGTTATGCGTTCTCTCTGATCGTACTCCGCCTCACAATCCACTGGCGGAAAACACACTATACAGCTTCTTTAGATGGTAAAATAGAAGTATTCATATGTAGCAAATACGTGTGCTTACAATTGCCATTTACAGCATCCTAGACCAGTCTTACTATAACTATCTCTCTCTAGAGTTTGTAATTGCACAATCATACGGATTTTACTTACTACAATATATAACATGTAACGAATACTGTACAGACAAATCGAAAACGTTAAAGAGACTGAACTTCCTCTCGCGCGAAATTAACCTCTTGAAGTTAATATTACGAAAACCTTGCTCTCGATATCTCTATAAGATAAATAACATCTTGTGTGTGCAAAGACGATGATAACCTGGCTGTGTATTTGCGATACAGTCGTTGTCAGAGACATATGACCCAATTAGAATATCTTGGACCGCTGCTGATTGTGCGAATATATCTCTAGGGTAAGAAATATGGAAATTGTGAAAATTGACGAAGTCTCTGAAAATCGAGTCCCGTTTTCTCTCACTCGCTCGCTTTCTCTCTCACTAGCCATGCTGCTATATAGAAGTATAAACATATCCAAGAGCGACTATAGGAAGACATAACTATGGTGGATGTTTTTATACTCTCGAGTTCTCTCGACATAGTGTGTGCGAGATCGGACTCTCCGCTCACTCGCAACTTACTTACGAAGATCTGAATCCATTTTTAGATAAGATGTACATTAATCACCATCCTCCTTCCAAACCTCGTACTTCATCGCTGGATCGTAAATGCCGGCCGAGGCGAACTTAGAGGATTTTTTCTTCTGCGGGTTGTTAGAAGCTTTTTAGAGAAGATCCTACCTTCATACAGAATAGTAGAAAGGAGCAGGGTTTCTTACTAAGAAAGGTAGCACAAATTAACCTTGTGTGCCAAATGCTAACTTGATATTTACCGTCGTTCAATATAAATACCTCTCTTTACGATTTTTCACTTCTATCAATGTACTTCACATACCCCTACTGCTCTTGCGTAACTAATCTTCTAGCCATACTCGATATTTTGTCAAACTCCACAATTTAAATATAGTGTTGCTGTCCATCATGTGTCTCTACATAGAGAAACCTCGCTTCTGCCACGCGATTATCCAAAATAATCCTTTAAAAAATTGAACTTATGATGATTACAGGCTCCACCGTTTAATTCTATAATATTTGACTTGTCATTTAAACTAGCTTTGTTTAGCCCTATTGAATTACTTGTACGCCTTACATAGAATATATACGAAATATTCTGCTAACAGTTTGGACAATTATTTATCACTGCAGATATCTGTTGCACCTAACTCGATTCGTATTCCAGTTTAGTGTTAATACTTAGAGGGACTTGTATAGACGACTCCTGTTGTCGAGATACATCCGGACTAGTTAAACTTTATAGTTGTACATCAAATAAATTAAATTTCATACTGAACAGACAGCGTGGCAATAAGTAGTTTGATAGATAACTGTAAAATTGACTTATCGTAAAAGGGAGGTTCAAAACCTGTGTTGGTCGACAGTGAATATGGCAAGGCGAATGTATAGGAGGGGTGTTCCAAAGCAGTAAATGTCACGCATTTTTCAGTGTAGTTCCACGCCCTCTACTCTCTAACAAACAACAAAGCGAACCAACAGAGAAGTGGTCAGGAACTCGTTGGCGCCCGAGTTACCAGAGGGGTTTCGGGGGAACCGAAATTTACCGTATCCTGATAAAACCAAGGTCAAATCAAAATGCTGATAATTCAAATCTATTCAATTTTCTGCGAGTTCAAACTTTTCATATTTGTATGGTTCTGATTTGTTAGCAATTAAATATATTTCTCCTTTCGTATCTTCCAGTGAGCACAGAACTATTATAAATGGCTATTACAGAGGCAGTGTCTAAGCTTTTTATGGATCAAGTACCAAGATTCACCAAATATCGATTATACGGCGTCTCCTTTATTTTCGATGTACTGTCCGGCTGAACGCCTTTGGTAAAACCCACATGCGCATGTCCAAAGTTCGAGGCTCACCAGTTGTTTAACATTATCTTAGATCACCTCGCTTCTACGCACACCGCCTCTCGTCCTATGCGAACAACGTCCTTAACATAGAATTAGGTTATGATTGGGGTTTAATACGCTGTTAATGAATTATTATCACACGAGGATAATGCCTCGATGGCGTCTGTTGTGATAAAATATAAAATCAGATTAAAAAAAAACAAATGATGCAATTAAAATATTTCTTAACACATTGGAGAGAGTTCCGAACGGAAGATTATCTATCCCGCTGGTGGGTCTCCTCTAGATAGTGCTACGACACACTTTCCAGAAACATTGAGGCGACAAATGTTAATTAAGAACCAAATCTTATCATGGATTTTTTCAGATGCATATAAAGCAAATTATAAATCATTACAGGTTTAGCAAGTAATTTTCGGAATTACTAATACCGATGAACGTCATTATCAGGACAGCAATTTTCAGTCGAGCCTTCAGTGCGGAGAAACTGATAATACTGATAGTCTCTTCTTCCACCTGGAAAAATATAATTTTGTGTACAAATGCGAGTTTCTTTTTGGACAATAGAGTGGAGTGCAAATATGTATTACCTTTGGAAGCAAGTTGGAGTGGTCTCAAAATAAGTTGATTTTAGATTTGATTTGGATCATCTCAATCTAAACAATACGTTGAGTTAGTGAAGTATAGAGTCGAAGAGCAGTTGCAATGCGTTTTTATACAATCTGAAGGGCTAAATCATTCTGTTCTAGTTATTTTGTATATTGTACTAAGGTATTCTAATTACTACCCTGCAAATTGTGAGACAGAAATTAATGATTACATCAAATAAAGTATAGTGTCGTATTGTATCTGATGGTTTCCGCGCACTGACAGTGTGAATGTGTTGTGAGTTAACTTCCCTTAAATCGACGGGAATAACCGCAATTGCGGAAGATAGGTCTGGAAATCCCTGGCGTAAAATAATTCAGTTCTGACGTTATTAAAAAGAGTGCGTCGACCCTACCACCCACCACGTAGACACTAGCTCGGGGGTACATGTGATACAAAAATCAATTTAAACCGCGGTGCACTCAGTCCTTGTTTTGAAAATGGGGTATGAGTGCGTAAGGCGCCATTGGTGTGAAGTCGTAGGGAGCAGGTGTGGCCTCGACGCTATTTGGGTCTTTTGAGTTTGGTTGTCTTTTTTGGTTTATTCCCATGGCACCTATGGGATTGATTAACACTTTCAAAGGCAAGAAAAACTTATATCGGCTTTAAGTAAACAAGAGGACCCAGAAAACAGCATACGCTGCACCTGAGTACAGCTAGGTCCTGGTTATGGCAGTGGTGGTGATTTTAGATGGGGAAATGAATTAATGCGAGATGTTTGTCTTTGAAAAACATGCACCACAGTGTTCTGGATGAAAAAATTAGGTAGTTTTATGAGCAAACCCGACACTCCTGATCCCCTGTCTGTCGCACGTTGGTTCTCACTAGCCCGGGATAGGCGTAACCTAATTCTGAAGGGTGCATGAATTTGCATCATACTACTATACGTATTAACAGGCCAAGACGTTTAAGGTTACAAAATGTGACATCGTGCGGGTTGAATGTGTGCTAAGGAAGAAAAAGAACCTATCGAGGGCGCTCTTTAAAAGTAGTATATTCAAGATATGTAAAAATTAGAACTTTTGATGCGGCTTAACCTATTGTATAGACCGCCAGTTTTATACCCCAATGAGAGGGATCATGATTTCGAACAAAATCTTAAATCGATCCAACTATTCTACAGAGAAAGGCTATTACAATAGAATTATTTCAGCTAATCTCCTTGAGTCCAGTTGTTGTTCTGTTTGTGGACAGAGTTAGGACCAAAGATTTGTTATATGATTTTCGCACCGTAAGAATATTAACTCCCATAAATGTTATAACTTTATACCCCTATTGGGGCCCACATCCGTACCCCCGAGGGGATGTTAATGATTGTGTTAAAAAACGGTGGTCAAATATCCACCTAAAATTCAGAAAGCATGTCATACTTAAAGTTTCAGCTTTTCTGGCCCACGCTATTTCATTGATCTAGAAAGGTGTAAGATTTTTAAATAATTTCCCTAGAATTATAATAACTACACTATGGATAATAATGCATAAAAAAACTTATAATCCCCTATGGGTGTAATGCACCATATCGTAGCCCCCGGGGGGGTCATGATAATTCTGCAACCAAGAACTTTAAAACTCATACCTACTCTATATAGAGAAGTTTCCAAAGTGATAATTATTCAAGCCTTCGTTCATGGGA
Organism: Ostrea lurida; assembly: GCA_903981925.1. NCBI lineage: Eukaryota > Metazoa > Mollusca > Bivalvia > Ostreida > Ostreidae > Ostrea > Ostrea lurida. The sequence goes on from CAJDSM010070041.1 coordinate 24,333, forward strand.
CCCAAGTGAGCTTCTTCAAGACGAGATTTTTTAAGAGATGTGTTTACTCTATTCATTTTATACCTAAATCATAGTGTGAAAACGTTATGATTGCCCCTTTATGGGCCCCATCGTACCCCTAGGGGTCATGCTTTTTGAAACAGGATAATTCTGAAATCACATACTCCATATAGTCAGATTAGATTTGCGTTATATAGAAAAATTCAGTTCTATTCCTGGCACCACCCAGTTGGTTCGTTCCAGAGAAGAACGATTTTTTAAAGATCATTTCTCATATATAATGCGACATGCCAAAACTTAATTCCCCTTATGATCGGGCCCCAAATGTAACTCAACCTTTCCCGAAGAGGTCTATGATGGTTTGTGAGAACATTAACACTGTCTCATCTTCCGTATATATCAGGGAACTTTCCAATTATTAGATTTCGAGCTTTTCATTTGGGCTCCAGGTGATTCTTGAGAAGAAAGATTTATACAATCGAACAGCGCCACCCATAATTTTTGCCAAATATTTGTGATTATCTCCCTTTTTGATGAGGTGGGCGCGCCTTCAATTTTGAACAAACTTGAATTCCCCCTTCTCACGGCCAAGGATATATCACAGGTTGTACCAAGCTTATGCGAAGGTGGAATATTTGGTCTCAGGGTTTGAGAAAGAAGTCGACAAAAAGTGGTGAAATTTAACAGACAGCAGACAGGAACAGCACGAACGACAAAGGCGGATCAGCATTAGCTGCACTTGAGCCCCGGGTCACCGAAAGTGAGCTAAAGAAGGAGAGTGAAAGAATCTGTGTGTACTGAGACTTCCACAGGGTAGAGGTAAAAAACTTTTTTTTTATAAATCGGGTATACATCTGGTATCATTTTAATAAATTCATTCGGCATAACCTCGGCGATTTCTCTACTAGAGATGCACCGTTTACCTGTTGTTTAAGCAGATAAATCATTACATAAACACATATTGCACCTGTGATAGTGGATTGTATCGACTGATTGTGTGCTTGTAAAATATTTTTGTCGATTTTAATAGTTTATTTTTAGGCCTGTAATGCGAGAGAAGATTGTTCCCATAATATCATTTGTGATAAACACTTCTATATTAACAGAATATTTGTAGTCAAATCAAAGACCAAATATATTTTGACACGACAATTACCAGCAACAAAATGTACAGTTATTTTTCGCACCATAGTATATTACACTAGTGAGAGTGAGTGTAGTGGTTATCATCGTCACTTTCAAAACTCCCTAGTGGGAGACTATTGTTTTTTGGACATCTGTCGTAAGTGTTGCTCTCGTACCCAACATTTGTCAGCGACTAACTACTCTTTCGAAAAACTACTGATCAGACACACACACACACATCACTCGTAACAGTACGGCAACCAAATTTTAGAAATACTTCAAGGAGTTAATCGAACTTGAACAAGTGTTTGTCGACATGATACAATAGTGGTACCATGATGTAGAAATCCACTCGTACTCACTATGAAAGCTCTGTACTAATGAGTAGAACATCAAAGTAAGAGAATCAACTTCTGAAAATGAAAACATTTTGCCTCTAGTTCGTGTTAACTAAACTTATCAATTAGTTCAGAAGAGCGAAGGTCAGCAGTGTTCAAAAGCTTCAGCTTGTCAATTAGTTAAGCGCCTAATAATCAGAATCCCTTTAGCATTAACCTAAGACGTTAAATACAAATAACAAACTCTCTTTTTCAAGAATCTAAGTACTACAACTTCGAACATTGCTTCGTTGATATACACGTCAGTCCATCTACCTTAGATGCCTTGCATTTCAGATTTTCGTTATAATATTATGCTTTATCTTTATATCCAAAGTGCTTTGTAAAAACAGACAAATTCAGAAACATTATAGTTAGAATGGCTAACATGTAATATATATAGCATGAATAAAAAAACTATACTGCACTCCATATTCAATAATAGAATCCGTGTGACATTATGGGAAAGTAGTTGACCCGTTCGATATTCTCAGTGACTCAGGTACTTGTTTTTCTGCTGCAGTTTCTGTGGTAGCTAAACATTCCAAAATAGGCATCTTCTGAGACAATCAAATTAAATTTCTTTTGG